>VZSF01001713.1:143972-236647 GCA_013398295.1 Chionis minor
TTTTTTTTTCTCTCCAGTCAGAAGTCTCGGATACTACAGATCCTCCACAGTGTTAGGTGTTTTGGGGGAGGGGAGGAAGTTATATTATAGTTATTATGGTCTTTGAAAGCTGTGCTCCCTCCCACCAAGATTCAGAAGCTAAAAGATACATTTAAACAGGGTCGGGACTCTGCCTTGCTAATCAAAAGCCAAACACTACAAAAAATGTAGCAAAAAATACTGTAACTCAATTGCAGCTGGCTTGCAGAAAGTAATCTGTAGTACCAGTGTTTATACAGGGCTCTTCAGCTAGTTTTGAAGCGTTTTATGAAGCAGGGTTTCTTATTAGTGAACTTACAAATGAACTGATACGGTATTTCCAAACAGGTTTTTCTATTTACTTGCTCATCAAAAGAAGAAGTCATTATTCAGTGTAATTTTAATTAGAAGTTAATTTACACTTTTGATAATGACCAAAATAGAAGACTCTTTCAAGAGAGGGTTGGTTGTTTTTTTTAAGAGTTAAGGTTAATGAGTTAATTTAGAAGCTTGAGTTTCTAATCCTCAGGTGAGATAGATAAGTGAGAGCAAATCTCTCACCCTGAATTACATGGTGTTGAAAGGTGCTGAAGGCTTGCATACAGAATCCTGCATGTTAGGATTGCATGAGTGCCTCTACTATTGCTGCTTTGAGACCCCAGTGTCTGACCGTTGCTCTCATCTAGGAGGTTTTTAGCAACTGTACTCCAAGCTAGCGAGCAATAAGAAAGCGAGGACATCCAGGTTAAATTAAGCAATATGTTTCATTTATAGTATGGTAGCAAAACCTTCCTTTGGGTTGTCTTCGTCCCTATGTGGTTTATTCTAAACTAGTGATGCAGAAGTTGTTAGGTTTTTTCAATGGGTATGTATTATATTGATTTCTCATCCCCTTTCAGATGCTTGCTTGGACAGTTCTTACATGTAACAGGTTTCCTTGATAGCAACTAGATCACACAGCCATGCCCTACAGAGCAAGTTCACTTCTGCAGGTATCCTCAAAAGGTGAGAAGTTGACACTGATTCTGCTATTACATGTTGCAAAGTGATTCTTGGATTGAAAGTGCTGTCAAATTTGTGTTGTAATGGATGCCTGCTCTGATACTACATTATGTGCCACCGGTATACTAACTTGATCACAGTGTAAGTAAAGTCTGTGGAATACATACAGCAGCTTGATAATTATCCTAATCTTTGCTACTACTAAATTACTTCCTGAAGTACCTTCCCCAATGTTTTCACAAGACTTGCTTAGATCAGAGTTATATTCTCAGTTCCCTACCTGAACTTTTCAATGTTGTACAGTTGTTGCTAAATATAGTAGATAAGTTTAAAATGGTATTTACTTTATTCCAACTTTCATTTGACTGAAGCAAATTATAGGCGTGGAAAATATTTATGGAACTCTGAGGCAAATTCTTCACTTTGAATAATGACTCTTGTGATTCTTAAAAATTAGTTCTTGGTATAGTAAAGAACAAATCATGAAAAACAATTTCCTTTTGTCATTTCCTTCACATTCAAGTAACAATAGAATGTACTTCCTCAAAGCTGAGGCTTTGGTGTGCTGTTTGAGCTCCATCTCCAGGAGGCATAAGCTGTATCTGAGACAGTAGGAAACCTGCACTGATAAAGAGCCTAGCTGAGGTAAACAGTATAGTTAAGGAAAACCTGCAGTAGTATACGCAGCTGTAGGGCACTCCCAAATTACAAGACCACAAATAAGGAAACCTTTTGGTACTAACGTGGAGGAGAGCCACTACAACTCCCTGCTCCTTGCTCTTTGTTTCCCCACCCCATTAATCTTAATGAAGCCAAGTTTGTCCTTTTGTTAGCTGAAAGGGTCCTACCAAAGCGGTAACCATCTTCTGCTTTGCAAAGCAGAAAAATTGAAACACAGACACATCCAAAATAACTGTGAATAATCTAAATATATTAATTCAAGCAGTAACACAGTTCAGATTATCTTTCAATTAAAGATTCAGTGACTAAAGCAATTTTATTCAAGTTGCAGGTAACTTAGTTAATCCAAACTTCAGATCTTGCCTATTTCCTACTCTGCTCTTCTGCTTCATACTCCCAGTTCTGAACTACAATTTCTTGGGTGCCAAAATAGAAGAACAAACATCACTTTGCTTCCAGCTTCACATCGGAATTCCTGAGAACTGCCTTTGAAACTGGAGTTAACTCTGCCTAGGTTAAGCTTGTTACAGTTACACGTAGTTCCATACAGAAGTAAAGTGGAATATCTTCATCAAATCAAGTATGAGAAGTTCTTAAAGATCTTAACAGTCAGTCATCAGCCATTCAAGTACAGCTGAATAACCGGATTAATGGACCCTGGTTTCTGCTAAGAGCAGCTGTAGTGTGCTGTTGTCAGCAGCAACCACTCTGCTTACCCTGTAGACAATGACTCCCATTTTCCTGCACACATAAAACAGATTCAGGGAAACCCAGATAGAAGATTAAATTTCTTCATAATTTCAGTGAAATTCCTGCATTTATCTCAGTAGCTCATCTGTCTTATGAAGGAAAGCAAGGAAAGATTACTAAGTTATTTTCGACAGATACCTCAATGTCTTGCTTCTTTTCAGGTTATTGTACATCCAAATTCTTATTGATGGGCTTAGTAAACATTTAATTAGACATACTGAAGGATCACTGATCATTCTGTCTAAGGATTGCCCGATTTTTCCCCACAGGTTTTCTCTTATTAAGTGAAAAAACAGCAGATGTCATGATTCATCCTCACTACCTCCATTTTCTTATCCACAGTAAATTATAACTGTACAGGGTCAACACTTTCTTTGCTTTGCAAAGAAATAAACTGCAAATTAAAATAAAGGAAGAAAAATTTCTGTCTAGTTGGTAACAGAATAGAAAAGCAGAGATTGTGCCAAATGGTCTAGCTATAGTAAATGGCACAGCCATATATAGTAAGACCCTCATGTAATTGAAATGATATATAAAGGAATAAACTCAAGGTATTTACTCAAAAATGCAATAAAAGTTTAAAAAAATCCTTCTTAGGGACAGCCTTGATCTGCCCTTGAGTAGTCACTATCTAAATATGTTTTTTAAATGAGAGTACTGAAAACTGATTTGACATGTCCTGCATAACTCTCATGATTCTGCCACTTGAAGTTAAATGTTTTGTCAACAAGAGGTACCATGGCATCGTATTCTATGCCTGTAGTTGTAATGGTTTGTTTATCACTGTTCAAGTGTAGATATCAAATACACAGAAAAAATAGGCTGAACTGAGAAAGCAGTTGATTTTAGAATATTAGTTAACAAACCAGGAGCAAAAAACCATGAAATAGTTGTAGATATGTAAGGTTCCAGAGTTATAAATGGGGAAATGTCAGACAATAATGCTAAAAGGCATTAATTAGACAATCCACCTTGTGTGGTAATTCTCAAAGTTTTGGGGAATCCAAGAAGATGATCAAGTTGGCTTCACAGAAGGTGGCTGCAGCTGTTGTCTTAGCAGAAATGAAATGGAGCACAATGCAGTACCTCTAATTGTGATGTATTGTTGGAGAGCAGCCACATAAGGGAATTAAAGTAGGGAATGAAAGAAGCAGAGAAAGCAAGGTATAGTGAAGACTAAGGCAATGCGGTAGAGTATTGGAATTATTTCCTGCAAGTTTTGTTCCGTCACTGCTATGAAAATAAATTTTTAGTTATAATAGGATTTAATTGTATACTTTTATTTATAAGTATCCACAGTGGGAGACTAATTCTTCCAGTCGAACTTTATGCCATGGCTTCTGACAACCCTCACTGTGGAGCCTACATGAAGAGTGAAGAACTTGAGTCAGGGATATTTTTTTAATAAGTGAGAAAAATCTATGCTTATTCGTCATAAGGCAGCTGTTCTTTGTGTAGAGAAAAGAGAATTGATTACACTAACTGTCCTGCTGTCAGCAAGGAAGGTTAAGGGGTCTCATAATGACTAAACTCTATCTGGCACTATTAGGAGGTAAAAGTTGATCAAGAGAATAAAGTTGGGTTGCTTTTCCATTAATAGTGTTGTATTAATAAAGAAAAATAATTTACTGGCAGGGTCCTCAAAAAGCAAATTTACTTAATATTCTGCTGCATCTTTAGTTTAACTTCTTTAGTGGAGTGGCTTTTCAAGTCTCAGTTTCTGAAAGGCAGGCAAACAAGGCATGGCACTAGAATTAAGTTCAGTAAAAGGTATGTGCTAAAAATAAAAATATTATTTAATTCAGCTTCCGAAGTACACAGTCAAATTTCAGTATTACTTGGGTTTGCGTGACAAGAGAGTAGCAATTGCTTCTAAATTCAGCTTACTATCAAGAACTGAAGGCCTGTCGTGTACAAAACCACTATTGCAGCCTTATGAAATTGATTTTAAATCACTTGTTGGACCATGCAACCAGAAGGCAAATTACCATAGATTAACACATGAAGACATCTAGTACTTGACAGTTAGTATTCTCATTTGGTATTTATGGTACATGAAGTTAGCTTGAGGCTGCCCATAATTTATGGAGGGATTTTTTTTTTTGTTGGTATGGATGAGAATTAGCTTTCTTTAGCAGGGAAAAAAATGCAATACTTATAATCTGAGAACATTTTTGAACATGGCAAGTTACTTCTATTGCAATGTGAGGGGGAAAAAAACCAAACCAGCCAACCCTCTCAGTGTTGTTACTGGGTGCAGCCCAAGAAAGCTTTCTTCAGGCCACCACCAGAATAATTTTAATCACTTTTATAGTCTTAACCACAAGCTTTTTTTTATGAAAAAGCAGTATGTTCTTGAAATGTTTCATTAATATAAATTGCAATCAAATCAACTATATAGAGCAGATTGTTTTTAGAAAATGCTGAGAATTTAAAATAGCATCATTCAAGCAACTTTCTTGTACTTTTTTCTCTCAATATTTTTCTCAACTCTCAGAATTTATATTCAAGACAACAATATCACACTTAATTTAGTTAGCTATCATCAAATACCTAGCGCTAAATTACTAAGTTCAAAATCATAAGAGGTTTTGTTACCTCTTACGAGGTGACCAGGGTGGGTAATTTATCCAGCATCTGAATGATTATCTGTAGGGAGCAAGATGTTTTGTGGTCTGTAGGTAGGTTGTTTTTTTCCTTATTGATGTTGGAAAGCAGTCTGAAATATTTTTTTTCCTTTTTTTTTTGTTTTTGTTTTTTTCCTCTTTCTCTTAACCTTTATTTCTCTTATTTATTCATTAGAAATCTAGGCAATCTCATTTTAAAGGCCACCTGACAAATGTCTTGATCTTCCTAGATCTTTACCTGTGGAAAAACAGGTAAAAATGTAGGATTTAAATTATAGAGTAACTACAGGAAAACACATAAGCTCAGGTTGAGGGCACACAATCCATTATTGTGTTCCTTGGTAGAGTATACAAAAGACAGTGAAGCAAGAGTCAAATGTTTATTTTCAGCTTCAGATCTTTTTGTTGCTCAGTAAATTGAACAATTAGGGTTGAATCTGTCAACTTTTAAGCAGTGTACTGATCCACACTAGTAGACTATGTTTCAGATTTCTGAAAGAATCGGTATTCTTTTTCAAGTCCTATTGGCCAAGATAATTGCAGCATCCAAGTGAGCAACAGAAGACGAAGATAGCTATTAGCCTTGTCTTAATAATCAGAAACAGCAGGGCATCTCATGCTCTTCTCCTGTGAACAGTTTTAATGAAGTGTAATAGATACTCCAAACCTGGTTTCACTGCAGAAATAAAAATGGCTCCGAGTTTTTGATCCTCCTGTTCAGAGCTGAACACTAGTCTGTATTCCTTCACTGGGTTTATATAATGTATAAAGGCCCTCAGTAAAGGAGGAGATTCTGCTTTATTTAAAAAACAAACCAACAGAATCAGCACATGCCCAGTGCATGAAACACTCTCACAGCTCAGTTACTAAATTTAAGAATTTTTCTGATTAGTCCTTTGTATTTGAGTGATTTTTTGATGTTGATTTTTTGAAATGTTTGTCCCTTCTTGATTTTTGGGCTTGCCATTTAATCAGAATTTAAATTAGTATCAAGTAGTAGGTGTAATCTCTTAACTTGATTTTTGGCAGTTCTCTGCCCTTGCAAGTATTGCCAAGTTTTGAGGATTATAGCTATTTCAAGATAATAGGCTACGCTCTTCTTAGGGCTCAAATCTTATTATGTCCCTTCACTTTTAGTGTTTGAGTTTCCCTTGCAGAGAGAAGAAATTTGCACAGCTTCTGTTTAAAGCTTGAGAAAATAACATTAGAACAATAGTTGTCAGCAAAGCTAAGAATTTGTCCTCGTGTTTGGCTTTAAAGCTCTCCAAGTCATGCTTAATATTTATTTTTCTGGATATCCAGTGGTGGGGGAACTTTCATGTGCATACAGATCTATCACTCAACACTTCAGGATGTATAGTTTAATAACTTGAAAATTTAAGAGACTGTAGAGGAAGTGGAAAATTCAGGTATAAAACAAATATGCTATTTTTTTTTAATTAATGAAGTGTATTAACAGTTCAGATATTTTAATGTAAGATAGGAGCTCTGTGGCTTTTTAAACCTGCTGAGAAATTGTTCTGAGTTCTTTGAACGTGACAGATTTGTGAGTTAGATTGTTACTTTCAGTATTTTGGAAAAGTTTATTTTTGTAGATGTTAAAATAGGTACCAAGGAACACACTTCACTGCCAGCCATCAGTAGAAAGCTCCTTGTTTTGGAATACATTACCAGCTGATGTCTGTGAGATGTTTGAAATACTCTTCTGGGTAATCACGTAAATGCTAGGTTGCCACAGAAATAGTGAGTGTTCATTCTGAGATGATTTTCTTAAGTGGTTCAGCAAAATCTCCATTAAAAACCTTCATGAAAGGTTACTCACTCTCAAGAAGTTAGTGGCAAGGCATGATTTAATTGAAAATTTCTTTAGGATTTTCTAAAGTCTGCCCGATGTTTACTTATAGGTGACATCATAGCGATAAAATGTTTTAAATGTCACAAAGTTCAATACAGTTGGGTGTATTGGCTTTTCCATTATGCTAGTTGACTAATTTTATAAAGGGTTTTCCGTAGTGCCGATATTTGAGAACAGTATGACAGACAATGTGACTCCAAAAGATACTTGGCTTTTGCTCAGAGAAATGAGAAGTATTAAGATTTAGTTTGTGACTTGTCATTGGAACATTCCAAATGAGTGGCCCTTCCCTGTAAAGTGAGATTATGAAATAACTTCTACCTCACTTCACGGCTTCCCAAAGTCTCTGTAGCACTTTGCTTTTGGTTTTTGGTTTGGGGTTTTTTTTTTTTTTTTTTGGAACTGTGTAGCAGATAGTTTTGTGCAGCAGTACTGCTTTTTAGAGAGAAAAGGAAAGGAGGGCAGACAAGCAGATAGGAAAGACAAACAGTTCTGCACTTTAAACGCAGTGCTCTCCATGCTGGGTAAGACATAAGTTATGGTTTGGAACACAGAGGAGGAAAAACCTTCTTTAAACAACTTAGCATAAATTAGGCAAAATGGCCATGAATATCGAAATACTTCGAAGGGAAAGAAGGGTTCCTGAATAAAACCTTTACAATGATTGTATCACAAAAGATTTGTCTGTCAGAGAACAAACACAATACTGTGTGAACATGAGCTCCAAAGAGAATATATGAAGATTTTACAGGCAACTTTTAAAAGTAACAGGGAGAAGTTTTAATCTATCACTAGCCTTTAGAAGGTCAAATATCTGATATGGTTGAACTGAGCTAATCCATGGAATAATAGGGAAGTAATTATCACTGAAACGTAATTTTTCTCTCAGATATCAACAGTGTTCTAATACTAACAAAGGCCAAAAATTCAGTCTGGATACTTCAGATTTTGCATCTTTTCACCTCTGAAAACTGTTTTTATTTGAACGCTTAAACAGTTTTATTAGTGTAGCTAAAAATGGAACTAGAGTTAAATTTCCAGTTGTAATTTCAGAATTTTAGATGCTTTTATTCTTGGGGCTGCCTGATGCAACTTTTTTATAGTGAGCCATTCTGATAATTCTCTAAAAATGTTATCTTTTTAATGAGTCAGGCTGGATCCCTTCTAGAAGCATAGCTCTCTAGGCTTGGCTTCAAGAACACGAACTGGAAAATACTGGCTGGAGTCTATAGTTAGTATTTCAGAGGTCCAGTTAAATTGTTTCACATAGTTGGATGTTTTCCATGTTGTCAAAGAACAGTTAAAATGTTCTGCATCTTGTATATTTGAATCTTCTTTCTGGTTCTTCCTGTTCCTGGGAAGAATGTGTCTACCTTTTATCAGATGTGATCTTTTATTGGAATTCCGCTTTCTAATGCAATCAGATAATTTCTTATCCCATGGACAAAATGACTCGACCTTCTTCTGGGCCCAAAACATGTTTAATAGTGCTAAAGACTGATAAGCTGAACTTGCTCCCTGTGTTGTGACAAACACTTTATAGAAATCATAAACTGCAACATGTTTTGTTGCTTTTTCTCCAAGCTCAAATACTGTTAATAAAGTGAAGCCAGTCAAACAAAGCTAGAAGATTTGAAGATCATCTTTCACAAGGAAAAGTCAGTAAGCTAAATGAGGGATGCTGGGAAATGTGTGCATTGCTTTCTCCTTTTAAAAAAAAAAAAAAAAATCCCACTAACCAAAAAACACACATTAGTTTAATTTCTCCCTGACTACTTTTGGCAATGTCTCCTATATCTCACACTAAGCTTCTAGGAGGGTTATTGATTGTGTATGGCAGCAGCTTCCAGTTTCCACATTAGCCCTAGGAGGAAATTAGATGATCTATAAGTAAATATTGTGAGCATAAAAATGGTGCTGAAGCCTTTCATTATTCATTTGAATTGGATGTTTTGGTTTTTAGAATACAACTTCATTGATGTCATGGGTGTTTTTACAGTTTTGTTAAATGTTTTATTTATGTTGAAATATAAAGCCACTTACTATGTTACTTTTTAATACAAGAACATTTAAAATATCATTCTTCTTTTTGCGAGCTATTTGGGAAATGAAAACCAAGTATTTGCCACTTTTATAACCCTTCAAAAATATTAAGTTTGTGCAAGATTTAATTGGTTAAGCCTTATTAGGCAATAAAATAATTTTACGTAGCATATTTGAAAAGCCAGACCATTAATTTAGATACCTAAGCATAGATCAAGCTGCCTACATTTGGACATCCAAGTTGGGAAATTTCAGAAGCCTCTGCAATTCAAATTAGTTTAATATTGAATGATTGCCATAAACAGTTTGGCTTATGAGGTTCCAGTAAAAAATAAACTTTGGTTCTCAGATTAATTTTGAATAATGGGTTATTTCAAGAAAATTTGATCTGAGCATAGATTGTTAACTAGTACAAGGAGTGGGGGAAAGGATTAAGCTAATTAAAACAGTCCATACTGAAGCCATATGCTGCCTAAAAGTTAGGAAAAAGTTTAACAAGATTCATGAAACAGACTTTGTTATCTGCTAAAACAGAAACCTCTGACAAAATAATATTAGAGAAATCAGATATAATTGACACATTGCATAATGAAGCAAACTGAAAGATCAGACCAAAGTCTAGTATTGAGCTGATTCTTTATTTCCTTCTAATTTTCTTGATGGAAAAAAATACATTTAAAGATATTTGTGGCTACTTTTATTTGTTTTGGGTGATCTTACTAATTGCCTTTTTTGATAGATTTGTTGGTTTATTGAAGATGGAAAAAAAGTGAAGGTGTTAAGTAACTACATGCTGTTCCTTACCACCCAAATACTCTCTATTATATGATTCTTTCCTTTCTGTTTTTGCAAGAAAGATTTCAGCATTTAAAACCGTATGTTCTACAAGTTTTTGATTTAAGATGTTCCCACTAGGTGTTTAGTTTTAAAAACTTACTGATTATTTAAATCCTTAATTCCTCTAAGGACATAATTTAACAAGATAATCAGGAGGTTTAATGAACGTGAACATATGAGTTTGATAGAAATCTCTGCGGCTTGCCGACTCAGGATTTAAGAAAGGTTAATTTTTTTTCTGATAAGACATAGTATTCTCATCCAGTAAAACATTTTTAGTTTGTACTATCAGAGAGGGAGATTTGTTTTTCAAATGATAAACTGCCAAGTTCCTTGCTTTTATCTCCTGCAGACACTGGAGTGCCTTTTTTGAAACTGTTGGCTGTGGTAGGTGCAAAACTGCCTCAGACTGTGTAATAGGTGCAGGATCATCTCAGCTGCAGAATATTGTTCAGGTTAAATGCCAACTGAAGACTGAAAGTTTGTTCCAGATTGGATTTCTGTGCTGAATTACTCCTTTCTCCAGTGCTAACTATGAAGATGATACTGAAGGCTCTAATTTATTTTTCAGAGTTCTTTTTCTGTGTGACATCCTCCTCGAATTTCCGGTTTTAGTATTTTTGCAGTTTCATGCCCTGTGACTTGAAAAAATGGGTTGCGTCAACAAAACAATGTAATTAGTTTCTTATGGTTTTGATACTTTCCAAAATATCCTCAGTTAACCAAAAAATAAAATGGATTTAAACAGCAGGGAAGTTGTTATTAAAAGGATTATGAACTTTTATCTATGCTGAGCATTTGTCACAGGCCATTTAGTTGTGAAATTGAGAATGAACAGAAATGTGTTTTTATTTAAAGCCATTTAGATAACTCCTCATTTCTCCTCCTCAACTCTGTTTCCTTTTTTTAAAATCGTATCTTCACTGAATTCTGCATTGAGAATTGGATTGGGGGGTGCAGAGCAGGTTATTACTCCAAGGAAGATTTTCCCCAGTCTTTCACTAATGGCTTTCATAAAGGCATACGCTCTGGATAAGTAGCAAGTCAGCAGTTAAAGGAATATGACAGTAGAAGTGCCAGAAGTTGCAAGCTATTTTATCAGCATTGCCATCAGCATATTTCCTGCCAAAAACAAGCTTTCTGATACTCAAGTTGTATGTATTTAAAATCTAGAGGTTCTTATGATACAATTCTGCAGTTTTAGAAAAAGTGTTTATTTCCCCTCTGCTTTAATAGGCTTGTCAACCCTTTAATAATTACTTTAGTAAGAAATTTGCCTATGATAACGAAATATGAAGATGTGATGTTTATTTGTATACACTTCAAGGAAGTGTTTTAAGGATATTTTAAAAGTTTATGCTCTGTATTATTCTTTCAACTACGTTTTAAGTAAGTTGCTGTTCATTTGGGTGACTGTTTCCTAGGTAAAACAGTAGTCTTATAGCTGTAGCGTTTTCTGGCATGAAAATCCTGAAATCCTGGGGTTTTTTCCAACTTACGTTGTGAAGGCTTGGTAGGTTAGCACCCTTTAGTCTGGAAGAGAGACAACTAGGGGGGAGTAGGATGAAGAATTGTATTAGTTTGGAGAGAGTGAATAGCGATTGTCTCATCGAGTACAAAGAAGAGGCAGTCACTCAGAAATAGCAAGAAGCATATTTAAGACAAAAATATTCTTTACCAAGGTAAGCCATAGTGAGAATCTAACTGAATTTACATATTGTGGACTCATTATTCTGTTTCAAGTTTATGAAGAGAATAGAATATATACAATCCTGCCCTAAGATTAGGTAATGTATTTTTGGAGATAATTTTCAAGTGGCCCTAAGGCATAGTATTTGCCCACTGCAAAACTGGTTCTGAAATTCAAAATCGGAGCAGATTGTAGGACGCGAGGAAGTAGAGGATAGAAAAGCCGGGTAGCTCCTTACGGCTGCAAGGAATAGACCGGCTGTGTGACAGTATTAGTATGTAAGTAAAATGATACGGTTGCTGAACAAGTGCATCACAAGTCTCCCAAAGATTTAATACAGACTAGCACCATTCTTAACAGTGCTAGCATAAAAAGGGCAAGGAATGAATGATTGTAAGTATTTAACTATTTCTTTACACATGGAATCCAAAGTGTTGAATTTCCTTGTGTTGATGAGGTATTAAGTACCTCTTATGCTACTTACTGCATACCATTTTGAGGCTGAGCAGTTTTGTAAAAGGAATTTATCAGTTTATTGGAACAGGCCTGCGTAATTTATGTTGTGTACCTCCCTAGATCATTGGTGTCAAAGGTTTTGTCACCTATTTGGGCAGATGGGTGAAATATCTTTCATTTCCAAATGCTTAGAATGCCCAAGTAATCAAGGGAATTCTGCAGCTTATGCAGAAATAAAGTATACTCTTTTGATCATCTGTATGCATGTTTTTTGAACACAGTATGAAGTTAATTTATGCAGATTTTTATAAAGGATAGGGAATGAGAACTGAAAAAAAAGCATTAGCTCATCTAAGAGAATTTTAAAACTTTTAGTGTAGAGTTTGCTTTAAAGGTTTGTTCTTAATGAGAACAGGCTCAGTGTTAGCCAAAAGAGGTGGACTCACTGTTGGGGTTTTCATTAGCTGTTTTTGTGCATTGTGTCCAGAAGATTTTTGTCAAGATATGTATGATTTCCTTATTAAGCTTATTTACCAGCTGGCTGTTCCTCTTTTATTAATGCAGTGTGCTTTGCATCATAAAAAACTTATTTCCCCTATCTTGCAAATTCACTTTTTTCCAGGTTGCTTCCTCAGGGCTGAACAAAGCATAGGTTCAGAGCAAAGGAAGGCAGGCAGCAGGAAGCCTTTCTGTTCTGCAAATATACCTTTGTACAAATACTGACGCATTCTCAAACTTTGCTCTACACGATCACTTCGCGTTTATGCACAGTACTTAGCCAGGAAGAGAGGAGTTTGGGCCCTCAAGAGCTAAAGAAAAGGTTACAGAGGGGTAAATACTCAAGCTGGATTAAGTCATATCAGCTCTTACTGAAACAGTACATTTTGGTCTTCTCTGCATCCCAGCGAAGTTCAGCAAACAAAAAACATAATATTGTCATTTTTGAGGAGTTCACAGGCTGTTTTTAGAGTAGAAGTTGCTCATCTGTTTGCTGTGAAAGTCCTGCAAACAGGTGCTATCCAGGACAGAGATGGAGAAATGCAATTTCTTAGTTTAGGTTTGAAATGAAAGTCAGATAATTCTACCTTAACATGATATTAATTCTGATTTGTATATTTATTTCCTCATCTAACACAAAATTTTCTTTGTAGATGATTCAGTCTTCCTTCTGATATCAAAGGAGCTCTTCTGAGGTAAGGTACCATACAACAGAGTGGCAGTGGCTCTCCTAAGCTGGCTGGCAAACTGAGCATAGCATCTAAACCATTTCCCTATTTTCCAAATGCAGTGACATGTATTTTTTTTTTTATTATGCTTGATGATAATTTTTGTTACTAACAGTCATATGCTGTGGTACTGGTACACCAACACCATGCACTTAGTTGGCTAAGACATGTGGAATTATTTATGCATCATCCAGTTGTCACTTGATATTAAAACTTATCAAGAAATATATTTACTTACCATTTAATCTAACTTTCTAATATAGAAGAGATGCAGAACTACTTATCGGTCATGAGCTGAAATAAGATAGCTGTTTTTTGTTGTGTTGCTCAATCACAGGGCTTTTCAGTCTTCTTAACATCAGAATGCTGTCGTTAGGCATCATCTACCAAGACTGGTATCACAGGACCAAGAGAAATTAAATTTTTGGTCAGGAAACTAAAGTAAAAAGTGTTGAAAAATACTTACAGTCCTCTGGAAACACTTCTTGGACATAGGTAGTAAACAGTATTAAAGTTTGGTGGGTTTTTTTTTCCTTTGACTATTTTAAGATAACTGGGTATGGAATGTATTGAAGACTGAGCTGTCAAGCACAAAGACTTGATATTCTGTACATTTTCCGAGACAGAAAATTTAAGAATCATGTATGTTCTTGTGTGCTTTCCGCTTACTGGAAGGGAACCCTGCACAGTTGTCAAGTCCTTTTATCTGTGTTTATTAACAAAGAGAATGTGAAGGGGATGCATGATTTCTCCTGCAAATGAGAGTTTTTGCCAGATGTCCTGCTTTTAATTCCTTCTTACTGTGTGTGTCTTGACAACAGTGTATTTTTCATAGCCTCTGTGAGCAAAAGCCATGGTGGGACACAACACAATTCTTGTTATTTCTTGAAAATTACTGTCTGTGAGCCAAAGAATAAAAAGAGCCACTATCAACAGCACACTGAGAAATATAATCTCCTTCCTGAACTTGACCGTTTTGCATTTGAGCTCTGATCTCTAAACTATTTGTTTTCAGGGTGCAGCTCCTAGTATTTGTTCCTTCATGAGTATTTATCTGTTACCGTATAAAATCCTGTCAACAAGGAAGTACTGAGACAAACGTGCTGTCTGGATGGGCCAGTAGCTTGGACGTTCGGAGCTAGGGTTTGCATCTAGCTAGCTAGCGAGGATTTGCGTCTGAATTCATCGGTGAATACCTTGGCTGCAAATTGGGTGTTTCTGGGACAAGAGTTCCCTCTGCTAATACTTCTGTGAGCACTTGTAAAGTCTTGATTTCAATGGGATCTGCAATGGATTTTTTTCGTGTCAGAACACTGAAGAACAGGAAAAACATTACTTTCTCAGCTTTGCTTTTAACAGAAACTCCTGGTTTTCTGCTAACACAAACTGTTCCTATTTTCAGTAGATTCTTACGAGGTTGTTTTAGATTTATGTATATGCTTCGTTAAATAAAAGTTAACTTGGTATTTGAAATATGCTAGTTGTTTTGCTCACTTCAGAAATTCTGACTTTCAGGTTAAGTTTCTATTAAAAGGCATAGCATTGAAACTAATCTTCCAGTAAATTAATTAAATGGTCTAGTGCCATGAGCACTGTAAGTTTTAATCAAATAAAAATGTGATCTCTGTGCAAAATGTTCTCATCTCCTTTCACGAGCACAAGCTATGCCTGGTTTTGTTTACTTTTTTCTTGTACTGTTTTGCATGACCTGCAGCAGGGATCTTCCTGGCTGCCACAAGAATTCTCAAGAAACACGTTATTTCAAAAGTCTAAGTGGTTACATTATTATGTAGAACTAGTGTCTTTTACAGACAATTAAGATATTCACCTTTTTCATGTTTTCCTTTACCCTTCTTTTACTCATATGCACTCTGAATTCACTTGGAATATCAAAACAATACATTTTTCTAATTCCATGTTCTTATTTGAGCTCCTACTGTGGACTTCACCAGGACAATAATGTAGATATCTTTCTCCTAAGTTGCATCTGAGAACTTGTTAGTTTTGTGTTACCATAGTTATAGCCTAAAGGAGGCTCAAAAACATGCACAGAAATTCAGACTTGGTTGTACAGCTCCGCTGTTGAGTTTAGAAAGGGCTGCCTTTTCAAGTACGTGTAATTCCTATGAATGGTCTTCTCCAAAGCCTTTCTCAGTTCTTTTCAGCCATGACCTTTCTGTGTTCATTCTTGTCAACAGACTGGGTTCTGCAGGGCCTATTAAGTCTGCCGTAGTGTTCTCTTTTAACACAAATACTATATACCATTTTACCTTCTCACTTCAGTAGGCTCCCAGTCCATCTTCTGATACATAAAATATGGCTCCCAGCATCCAGAAGCGTGTCCTGGTTTGAGGTAAAACAGAACTCTTTCTCCCTCCTCCTCTCCTTGGAGAGAGAGATGGGGGAGGGCATCTGTCATTCGCTTCAGTGGCCACTCTGCCCCAAACCACAACAAAGCAGAATTGGTAAACGGTTGAGAAGTAGATTTGAGAGCCCTCTGGAAGACAGTCACTCCTAAGCTGATGTAGGAGATGAGATTTTTAGGCTTTTCTGATTTTAACTACAGAACTAACTTTTACCTCTTTATATATTTCAGTATGCTTTATACTACATTCATGGGGGTTTTTAAGAATGTGTTGTACAACTTTCACGTGTATAGCAAATGAAGACTTGGAGCCTAACGCAATAATGCCCCGGTTTGTCTAGAAGGTGGATTCAAAATTCCTATTCTTTTGCCACCAGTGTCTCATCCTGGCTAGTGTCGGAGGTAAGACTGAGCTAGTCACACGCATAATCAAGGTAATAGAACAATTCTTGTCTTTCTAGCTTCCTTCTCAGTATAGTAAAAAACATCATCAGAAAGGCCTGATTTTTGAAGTCTTTGCTCAAGTAGACAGCTTAATCCTCTGTGTATAAAATGTCAGTTGAACAGTACTTAAGTCCTAAGAAATGTAAAATAAAAGTTGCTAAAACATCAGTTGCTCTTCATAGATCAAGATAGCATAAAGAACAAATCCAGTAGTCTTTGAAAAGCTACTATACATCATCCTCTTTCTCTTTCCAGTTTGAAATCTATACCTAAATGTATTAGACATAAGTGGTGTATTTTTGTCTGAGATTGAAATCACTTTCTTTGCGTCACTTGGCCTAATTCTTATCTCTGTGATTATATTATGGAAATGAGAAAACAACACAAAAGATAAGAATAATTTAATTTCTTCAGTTTTACCAGCTAGAGCTCACAAATTGTCTACATGTGAGAATGCAAAACTTGCAGTTCTTAAGCTTGATTAATTTATGAATGGAAGGCAAATGTGTATTCCATAAGGTGTCTGACACCGAGATGAAATATAGCGACAAAGCTACAGACTTAAGGATGGAAATCTCCCCTGATAAAGAGCAAGAAGGCTTTGTTTGACAACAGGCTGAAAATAAGGCAGAAATGCAATTCTTACTTTTGTCATTCTCATGAACGTTTTTAGTCTTTATACGCTGGCTCTTCTGAGAGGACCCTAAACAATCGCAAATTGAGTTTTGGCTTTGGTTTGCTTTTTGTCAGCGAGAGTCCTTTCCAGAAGAGGTTTTGTAATGACTCAGTAGTATGTGATTTCTTGGCCTGTAAGTGTGTGTAGACAAGCAGCTGTACTACCAAGGATTCTGATTGAATGAACTGCAGTAATAGTTTTCTTGAGGTTAATGTTAAATGACTTTTGTAGACTGTTTTTAAGCATTCACTAGCCAGAGAAAGCTTTGTTAGGTTTCATAGTGACATTTTGCCTAATCTGTCCACTTAGCAAATCATGAACATATACTTTAACGTGTACTAGACATGATCTATTAAAAAGATTTAGTGATCTTACCAGAGAATCTGTGAGATTCAAGAATGCATTTTAAAACCATGGAGAGCACTACACAGGTATGGGTTTTGCCTTTACTGAAGTCCAAGCGGACTATAAAATATACAAACCAGAAAGAACTCAAGCTGTACTTCCTAGGAAACTGAAGGCAAAACCCAGCCATCTGTCATCAGAACTTTCCAGCTGCGGGTCTGACACTGATCATGTGCATGACTGTGGCTGGGCTTCTCAGAAATCTGGTCTCGTTTGGTGGAGATTTAGTTTCCCACTCCCAAATTAGTTAACTGTACATGCCTGTGCTGGTGGAAGGGAAGGGGCTGAAATATCCCTAACAAAAGAGAGATAGCAGGAATGCATAAGCCTGTATTTAACTCACTTCGAGGGTGCGTTTTCGTGTCACTTCAGGGATTATCCATTTGTGTTCTTTTGACTTGGCAGGTGCTTTGCTTGGGTGCAAGTGCTAGGTCTGCTCGAGTAGCTTGGTTACTGACAGCTGTTGAGCTGCATTAGCATGCCATTGTCCTTCAGCTAGCACATCCCTAACTTGCACTAACTGAGGTAGATGAGACATTTTGGTATGGAACTGCATTGGTTTATGTAGATACAATGCTCTTTAAATCCTAGAGGATACTGGAAATTAGTCAAGTGGCATGGATAACCTTGGTAGAGCTACATTTTCTTGCTGAGCTGGTCTGTTCAGCTGGAACAGATTTCTTACATTAGAGCTTTCAAAGGTGCCAAGTATTTCTTTCAGCAAGAAGTTTATTATGTTCTTGTTTGCTGTGGCAGCATCGCAGGGCCGACTGCTACAGTTTGCCAACCTTGCTCATTCACAGGATTCTGCTAGCTGTTCTGGTAACAGCTGGGATATATCACAAGAAGAAAGATGATGTCATGTGGTCCAGTAATAATTAAGGTAGAAGGGCCAAAGTTCCACTTAGGTTATGACGTTGAGTAGTTCCAGCTTTTAAAATAATTTTTACACTGAAATTAAGTGGAGTTTGAGAAGCAACTGCTGTAGCGGTGTTGCACTCAGGGCACCAAAATCTAGCTTGAAGCAAACTGACCTGTGATTAACTACTGCTGACGAAAACATTTCTATGCTACTTTGTAAAATTTTACTTTAGAGTGCAAAAGTAGTTTTACTGCTCTGGTTGTGCTCATGATAATTGTCACCATCTTTGCAATTATGTTGAGTGCTATCGCATAGAAACAAGTTTAAGTGTTTTCCCAAACCATGGAAATTAAAGGCTTGTGACCATGATGTACTAGTTTCAGGCAGTCATACTTTAGTTCATGGCATCTGTGCAGCCAGCAGGACAGTGTTTTAAATCCTTCATTTCTTACTGTTGCTTAAGCTTTATTTTTCTAATTCTGAATTCACTGCCTGTCTGTATAACAACAGCTAGCACTTCTTATAGTAAAACACTAGAATTGCTGTGTGGTTTTTTTTAAGCAAAAATGTTTACTCTTACTTTATCAAGTTAGGGGAGTAATTTCAGAGATGAATGTGGTCCGAAACGTCTTTGCTAACTAGCGTATTTTGATCTTCTAATTTAAACAATAGAGAGTGAAACCGAGACCATGTAGGAGCCTACCATAAGTTTTAGGAGAAGCAAGCTTTGCAATTCAAGCCTTCTGCTATAGATAGACCTATCATTCAGATCAATTATGAGATCTTTAATTTGGACTCTGCCATGACTTTTATATAATTATGTTTTCTTTGAACTGCATTGATGTGGGTCACTAGCAAGCATTAAAAAACAAATCTGAAATCTGAGATGCTGTGGTTACAAAGAAAACACTGAGCGCTGCGGTCTTGACAGTGTAATTTCTGTTTCCCTTGATCTCTTGGGAAATCATAACAAATTAACAGAGAGCTTCCAGCTTCTGAAGCAAGAAGAAGGAATCGTCATCCTTCAGGGAGCGATGAGAAGTGAAGAAACTGCACTCTGTTTTACACCATTAAGCTTTCAGTTAATACTTGGTCAACTAATAGGTTTATGTGGTTTAGAAACAGTTCCAGCAAAATACTGTCAATGTGGAGACAAGCAGAAAAAAAATCTTACAAATATGACTCTTGTTCTAATGCTGCAGAACTATCATACTCCTCTGATTTATGTACTGTATGTTCTGTCTTTCTGCCAGTATTCATTTATTGGTGAACTTCCAAATGGTGTTTTTCATAGTAGTAAGACTCAAGAAGGTGCTTATTGGTTGATAGTCATTCCAGTCATCTTTCCAGAAAATACAACTGTTTAATGTACTTTTAACTCTCAGATCAGTCCCTTTGATGTGATAATTTCAAATTTGGTCCCAGGTAAACTGATTATTTCCTTTTTAGTTTAAATTTTCAGCAAGTTGTGTGAAGACATAAATGGGATTGTGTTTTAGGTGCTACACTGTCCTTTTGTAACAACCAAAAGATCCGTTACCAAAACTCAAGTCTTGCCCTGCTGAGCCTGCTTCACTAGTATAAGATAATGACGGTAGTCTTAGTAGAACATAGGACAAGTCCCTTTGTGGAAAGTTGTTCATTTATTTATCTATTTATTTTTATAACATCAAAACGCCTGCCTTCTCTCTGTCTTCCAGAAGTGATACAGAAAGGTTGTCTGGGATGTAATGCTCTAACGTTACTGGGGAAAAAATATGACTCCCTTATTTTGTTATGGACAGCGTCCAGGTTTGTGTCAGTAACTAGAAGGTAGCACTCTCAGAAATTCCTTTTTCCTAGAGTAAAGGTTATAGCTCATCTAGTATTCGGTATTTGCATGTTTTGTCTCTGCCTAGATGATACACAGCCAACTTCCATGTTTTATGGTTCTTCTGTTCTCTGTGGCACACCTAGGCCAACAGTATGGAGATGATGTTCTTTGTGCAGGTACTGAAAAAAATGCAAATGAAGGAGTTCCTTTAATGTTAACTTATTGATTTGCTGAAATAGATTCTACAGTATATTCAGAAATCTAAACTGTCTCTAACTCTGAATAAAGTATCTGAGAGCATAGGGCACAGCAAAGGATTGTGCATGTTATTATTTTTTTGCAGTAAAGGATGGGAGAAATGCAGATTATTTACCCACCCACTTTTGCCACAAGTTAGCAAAAATCACCCAGAGTACATGAGAGGCTGGAGTAAAGGTTGCCAATTCTAGAGGCATTGCGCACACGATTTTACAAAGGTCTTTCTTTTAAACTGTTGTAAAGCATATGAGGATTAGAGTAATTTGGGAAGTGTTGAGGAGATGAATTGTCTGAGATGCAGAGATTGCTATGCAGTGGGCAGTCCCTTAACTGATCAGAATGTGAAATTACACGGTTTTCCGGTCAGAAATGACAGCTTATATTAAGAAAAGGGTTTTCTAATACTTGTTGTTCTAGGGACAACATTTTTAGAAAACTTAAAACTTTCTAGCCTCAAGTCCTTTCTCACCTGGCTGAAAACATGGTCATGATGAGCAAGGAACAACTTAAGTTCCTTTGTCAGCGTGCTTTTCTAGTGGTTGGCATTATATATATTAAAATTTTTTTTGGTATTATTACTGATCTCTAGGGTGAACTACTCCTTACCACAGAAACTGACCAACTCCCCTATCACAAGTGCTTTGGCAGAAACCATTCAATTGTAGTCTGAAGATAAAGTACAGTCGTTCTCTCTTCAGATAAAAATCCCACTTTGCAAAAATGCTCCAAGTTCTAGGGACTATGCAAGTTACAGCTTAAATAAGTGATAGTTTTCTTACTAAAAAAAGAAATAGCTTTTTCCTCTTCAGAAAAGTTTCTCAGAATTCTAGACGTTCAACTACCAAAAAGTTGTGAGAGATTTTAAAGGTTTAGGCATTTGCCATTAGATACAACAGGATAATGGAAACATTTGCTAACTAATGCTGGTCACAAGAAGGTTATTTTTCCACAGCAGTTACATGCATTATCAGCTCTTTAATTGGTCTGGAATTTCTGCTATCCATTTAATGCCTTTTAAATTGCATTGGGCTCTGGTGACTTGTCAAGTACCCAAAGGAATGGAATGAGTAGCATGTGTTATATTCATGGATTTCTTTTAGATGTGTGCAGTGATGGAATAAAATTACAAAAAAGATGTTTGCAGATACTTCAGTTGCCTAAATTGGAGCAAGTTGTAAATACCGATTAGCTAAGGTGGAGTGATCTTAGAGGTACATTTAGCTCACTCATAACAGCCTACTTCTAACCTAGGATGTAATCTCTATTTTTTCCCCTTACTTTCTATTTGCCTGATCTTCATTTTCCGTGACTGGGTACTTGAGGTAATACAAGATATTATTGGGGATAAAATTTTTTTCTACCTCCTTCCCTTCCCTGCTACCCCCAGCTTGTGAAGGCCTGAAGTTTTATGGTAAATCTTAAATAACGCTTTAGCTGCTTTCTGTTCCTCATACTTCCATAAAGTATGAGTGGTTGGAATGATAAATTCAGTATGAGAAATATGGCTGGGGTAGACTCCTTTTCAAAACTTATAGTTGGGCTTTTTAAGAACTTTGCACAAAGATTGCATGTGATATAAAACAAGAGAAGATTGGTGGGCAGGGTCAGGGTTTTTTTAGGATAGTTTTGCTAAAATTGCTCAAATCCTAGATCACGTTTAGTTAGAATTCTAGGAATCAAGTAATAAAGTAATTATTTCAGTGTTCTGGAGCTTTGCTGTAGAATATCACACTTTCAAAAACAGATGACTAGCCTATTAAGATTTGAATGTTCTGATGAAGTTTTGGAATGCAGCAGCAAAAGCATGTCTGCCTCCATATTTAGTTGCAACCTTTGTGAATGAGGTTGCTCCCAAACCTTCAATTTAGATTCCAAAACAGAGACAGATACGGCACAATGACTTTTGTACATTATATTTAGATTTTTGTGTTCTTTCATTGTGAGAAATAACCACCTTACTCTATGACTGGTGTCATTGCCTTGAGTAGAGCTACTGATAGTTACAAATGTTAGATTAATAATATGTAGTTTCGAGGAAATATTTCAGTCTTCTCTATGGAAAAAAAAAATCATTAAGGATTATGACAGTGAATACGTATCAGTTGTAAAAAGCTACTTGAGAAAACCTACAAGAAAGCTGGCATGCCTGAAAGAAGGGCAAAGCTGACTATGAGCAGCAGGAGGCGTCTTTCAGAAATCTGAACAGCCTCCGAATGAGAAAAAGATAAAAGATCACAACTCGGCCAGTTTAAATGTGCATCGCAAACCCTTTTTGAACTTCCCATAGAAATTTGCACATGCACCTTACTCATAGTGTGTTGTACGGTGAGGTCATTGTATCGCTGGATGTTCCAGAGATCATCATAAATGCATGTAGGGGACATTCAGTTCCATGTGGATGGTGGCTGCTTGGATTGTGCTGTTGGAAGAAATGGTGCTATCGCAGTACAGCAACAGAGCTCTTACGAGCTGGCTCGCAACTTCAGGATTGCTGGGCAAGGGGCTCCACAACTTCTAAACCTTTGTACCTTGAATTTAAAACAAAATACACAAAAACTCCAACAAAAACAAAGCACCTCTTTCCACCCCACCCTCTCACCCGCAAAAAATCCCCTAAACCTCAAAATACCACCTTTGTCAAGAAAAGAATAGAACTTCAGGTAGCTGGCCTTCTCCTGCCAAGGAAATAACTGCAACAATGAGTAAACCACAGTAGAAAGTGATCCATGCTTCAGGGCTTTCCTGTTAACTTCAGGTTTCTTTGGCTCTGGACCCGATTCAGACCCAAATCAGTCTGATCCTATACTGGCAGTTCATTTTGTAACTTAAGCAGTCACGCTCTTAGTAGAAAGTTGTTCTGTACAGATATTCTTATTATGGCAGAAATAGCAGTTTTGAAACAAAGAATGCTGTTTTCTGTATTCTTTTTAAAAACTTTGTTGTTTGAGCAGTCTCATGCTGCAGTGAGCGCTCGTATTCTGTGTGTTCCCATACTATTTCCATTCTTTTTTCTGTTTATAGAGTCAGGTTACTATAGTGTGTTAGCCTCAGTAATTCATGCGAAGAAATATATTCTAAGTTTTAACTGCATATAGGAATTAAAGTTTTTGTTACTCTATGCTTGTCAGTTATGTAAGAGCATAAGAATAAGAACTATACTGGATTAGACCAGTATTTCTCAGATGGCTTAGAAGGGACAATCGAATGTTTAGTAAAATTGTTCAGAGGAGACAGAACAACTGCATAAATACAGGATTATTCATCCAGGCTACTACCTCTATTATTTCCATAAAGACTGTGTGCTCTTGTCCTCAGCTTTGTTGGCTCACACCAAAGTGAAGGGATGCTACCAAAGTGCACATGCAAATATTTGTTGGCAGAAGATGTAAATATATATGCCCATGAAGTTTTCTTACAGAAAATACTTAATGCTCTGCAAATGCAAACGCCGATTTAAAACAAATACTTTTTTTGCACTCTGATCTGAAAGTAATTCTGTCATGTATTTGTTGTGAAAAGAGTTACGTAGCTAAAGGTGCTTAAAGAATGGCCATTTTATTCAGTGGCTGGCTTGATTTTACTTTCGGTACGTGGCATTTGAAGGCAGCAACACTCATGAGGAAAGGAAATGAATTTTTTTTAACTATGCTGAGCAACATGTGTCAGCTGATAAACAATGCCTGTCTGGTACAAGACCTGTACCTGGCTTAAAAGCTCCAATAATAGTTTCATTGAAAACACTCTGAGTATTCTCTTTTTTTTTTTTTTTTTAGGTGATTTAAAAGGATTCAGTCAGTTTGAGCCATATACTTCCATTCATTAGTAATCCTTCTGAGAAGGTTGAATTTTTAAAATGGTGCTTCTTTAGGAACTTTGTACAAATACCAGTTAACACAAGACCTATTCCTGAGGGGGGGAGGGGGGAAATTTTGGTCATGTTTTTGCCTTTTAATAGAGGTTCATTGGAAGATACTTTTTAATACCAGTTCCTTTTCAGTGAGATTGCACCAATGAGCATTTTGTTTTGACAGAATATACTCACACAGGAAATGACTTCTCCCATTTGCCAGACTGTATCACACCACCTTAGAGGTCTATGTTTTATAATTCCCTTAGGGCCTGTGTTTTCTTCAGGAATGTTTTCATTTGTCTGTGATAATGGAAGCGGCACCTAGGAGTTCAGCAGCAGGAAGCCTCCAGGGCTGATGTTGTTCCCCAGAAGCTCAGAAGTTTTATTGGACTATAAATTCCATAAACATTCGTTCTTCACATTTGGCTTCTTTGTGGACAGGTAATAGCTCATATCAGACATAGGTGAATACATATTAAAAGTGCTTTGCAAAAATTAAGTCACTTTCCTGCATCAGGTAACATCCTGCATCAAGTAACACCCCTACCCACCCCACATTGTAGACCAAATAATGCTTCATGTATTTAATTGTGATTTTCCTCCCTACTTTTGTACATAGTTAAAATCTCTCAAAAATTACACAGTTTCGTCTGCTTCTACTTATGCTTTCAAAATCTGTATATCACCTTTAGACAGACATTTTCTTCCTCACCTATTTTGTCTGTTTCTCTACTTTCTCTGCTTACTCAGATGTCTGTTCTTCATCTTTGAAATTGTCAATAGCTACTTTGTAGTTACATGTTTGCATTCATGAAATTCTTAGTTTATGAAGCAAGACAGATAAGTCTGTAAATATTTTGCATTTATAACACATTTTAAATGTGTTGACTTAAGAGAAGTCTTTTGCATTTACAAAAATACTGAAGCATACTACAAAAATTGTATTCCAAAGCCATTTTAGTTTTTTATTAAATATACATTTAATCCCAATTAAAATCAATTTCTACTTATTAGAAACAGTAAATCTGGTTGTTCTTCACAAGTACAAACATGTACTTTAAATATGTATACCTATGCTAAATTTGGGAAATAAGCAGTAGAGCGCTTTGTAGGCTACTCTTGCTAAATACTGATACTCAGGAGTGTTTTCGCAGATAGCATTACATCTCATGTATCAGTGTTCTTGCCGTAATTCAAAATTTCCGATCTCCTAGGCCCCTCTTAAATAAGCTCAGGACTTTTGTAGTGCCTAATGTTGTATGTGCATGTATCAAAACTGACTGAATTCACGTGCTGCAAGGTTTTGCAAGCCAAAAGTGGGATGATTTTATGTGGGTTTTGCCTGTAATTTTCATAGGATTGTTGATGTTAATGTAGCTGTCAGTCTTGGAAAGTTAGCCAGATACATAACATTCCTGATCCAAGGTGCTTCTGAATAACTCTTTGGGATTTGCTTAGTGGAGAGTTTGGAAAACCTTGCTTTACTGCTGTGCATGGGCTTTAGAAACTGGTTCTTGTGAGATTTGAAGGAGGAGGGGGTAGAATAGTACTTCCTTGCCTACAGTGCGTTGATTAATGTATAGCATTGCTTCACTGTGTTAATTGTCCATCTTGTTAAATAATACTAAATTTATTGTTGGCTTAAATGGCCACAGTCATCTAGTTGAGATTTCTTTCTTTAACAGGTTTGAATTTTTTTTTTTTTTCATATTTTCAGTCTGGTTATGGGTAAAGTAGATATGTGGTGTCAGAAATACCCTGGTGCTGCAGCTTCTGAAAGCTGTGCCTGCTAGATTGAGGGGGGGGGGAAAAAAAAGGCAAAGAATATCTAAATGTGTTTAGACGCTGAGTATCCTTATATGCCTTCCAATGCGTTGATTACTTGCATTTGGAATATCGAGAATATCAAGTTATTAAAAGTTCCTATGTCAGTAACTGATGCCTATTGTGCAAGTTATGGATCTCCTGTGTAGGAAAAAAATTAATTTAGTGGCTTTTAAAAAGTGCATTTTTAAAAATCTTTCTGCATCCTACCTTAGCGTGTGCCATGAAGAGCTGTGAATTTAGCTTCAATACTTGATTGATTCATTCTAGCAGAAAACTGAGCTGGATGCTCAGAAATAATTTATGCTGGAATCTCACTGCTTCCCAAGTAAAATTATTCAGAAGTGGAGATTTCATTACTTTGCTGGTTTCTTCACAGACTGCTGCTGATTAGCCAGAGCTTTAAGATTTTCTTTCCGTGTCTGATGAAGCTATTTTTATTTCTTCAAAGTAAAACCTGCTGAGATGGAGTGGCAAAGGCACTGGCGGTATAAATGGCACACTGTTGTCAGCTCTTACCTCAATCAGCTTTAAATAAACATTTGTTTCAAATGGTGAAACAATTAATGTAAACACAAAGTATCAAATTCAGCTCTGGAATGAGCTAGTGCCTGTCTGCTGACTCCAGCTGGCTTATACCAGTGTTGAATATGAACATCATTATGTCTCGTAACTGGTAAGGTTTTCAAATGAACCTCCCTTCAGACAGACACTGGTGAAAGATGATCTAACAACAGGAGAAGGGGAAAAATAACAGTATTTGGAAAATAAATCAGGAACTCAGAGCTGGGCAGAGACCGTTGGAAACAAATGATTTTACTATGCTGAGACCACTCTTGGGAAGAGTGATGAAAGAAGGAGGATTCTTCCAACATGCTATTTTAGCTAATATGAAGTCTTAATAGAAGACATTTTGAGAGAGGAATTCTGCAAAGGCAACTCAATATAAGAGGTGAAGGGTTATGCGCTATAATCTCTATACTGTAATGTATTGAAAGTTTCCACAAGTTTAGAGATTATCTTCTTTTTTTAGGAGAACGTATAACACTTGATCAAACACAGGCTCATCTGACCCTCTGTAATTAAATGGGCTTCGTGCACTTACTGTGCTTTTCTTGACTCCTTAGATCTTCAAAATTCAGCCATCTCTCATCTACATAGACAATGATTCAAAGGCTGGCTTCAGTTTCCTCTTTCAGCTGTGAACAAGTTCAAAATTTCAAACAGGGGAAAAAGAAGTGTCTAGAAATAGAACTATAAGTTAAAGTGGTTTAAACACTGGTGCTAGTGACTTCAATAATAGATGCTTCAGTACTATTTAATGATTCTTACTTTACAAAAATGAACGTTACACTTTAATATGGCATTTCAACCTTTTTTCATCAGCAGAAAGGTGTTGAACTTGAATGTTTTTTGCTTCTACGCAATAGGCAAAGCTGGAGTTCTGTATTATTTTTGGAGCAGAGCACTTAAATTCTGTCACTGTTAAGTGGTAGTGTTTATTCTGTAGAAAACTAGCCAGAGCTGTGTCCACTAAGAACTTTTCCAGTCTCCCGGTTGATCTGTGTTTCAGGTGTCTGACATACCATTTTGGGAAAAGAGCTATTTCTGTAAAAAACCCACAAAATGAGAATCTTTTTGGGGGGAAAAAAAATCAAAGAATGCTTTTAAAAAAGAAAAAAAAAAAGCAGTGCTTTTACCATCCCACTGGCTGTCTAGTTAGACACCTTGTTATTACTGCTGTGTTGGAAGTAAAAATGATAGTTCCTTTTTTTTCCTCTAACAGGTGACTGACTTATGGATACCAGATCAGAAAAAAACTGCACAAAGGGTAGGGAGTTGGGGTTTTTTTTCTCTTTTGTCTCTGCCATTAGGTTTTAATATGTCATTAAGATATACTAAAAAAGGATTTAGGTTTATAAATGAAAGGAAGCTTCCAGATTAGCTCAGTGAACTTGGAATCTGGATTAGTCAAAGAAGCGTTTTCACAGGAAAAACTTGCTAGTTCTGTTGAAAGTAATATGAATGTTGTGAGCTGTAGTTTGGAACACTTTCATTTTCCTCAGTCCATCCTATATGCAGGGTGCTCCAGGCAGAAATCTTTGGCTATATGAATGTTGGAATAAATGGGATAAATTGGGGGTAATCTTTTAAAACATAGGATTTAATGTTTTTTCTATCTGTCTACTGCTGAACTGTTCAGTGTGTAGTCAAACAATTTTCACAATTGTCCTTCCCAGCAATCACTTACTACATCTGGACAGTTTCATCTCATGTAACTCATGACATATGACTAACCAGCTACTTCAGTGAAGACCAAATTGCTTGCTTGGTCTGTAATTCCATATTAAACGCAAAGGCACTTCTAGAAAATATAAATTTTATCCCTAACAAAGGAAGCTATCCTGAAGCCTCGATGCAAAACCAAATAAACATATCTAAAATAGTAAGACTCTAACTTGTACAGTACAGTGAGAACCTAATTGAAAAATCAGCTTGTCATGCTATTTATAGTAATAAGGTGTATAATTATAAGTTATATCCTTCATCAAAATAGTACTGTTTCATTTTGCAAGGCTAGCCAAGGCAACTGAAGTTTTGCATATTTAGTACAAATATCACTGAGTTTTTAAGATTTTTTTTTTTAATGGAAAATTGTTACATGTGGCTATGTAAATGGAGGTTGCAGGGCTTGAATCTCATTTTGTATAGAGAACTTTTACAAACAAGGTCCTATAAATTCAAGGATGGTTCAGTCATGGAATTAGAGTAAGAATATACTTATTATTAATATGAAATTGTGTACACCAGAAATACTGTCTTCATTGTTCTGCTTCATATGATGAACACACTACACATTAGCTTTCTCTGTACTGTATTATCTACAGTACATGATATACCTTCATTGCCACACTTCTTTCTTATTCAGTGACATTTTTCCTTCTTTCATTCAGTTTTATCTCTAGTCATAAAAGGTAATCTATATTTAATATGGCTGTATCCAGCCAGGGGATTAAAAATCTAAAAATATTTTTACTCCAGCATGTGCCTGCGGGCTTGTATTTCATTGCATTCACTGTCAGAGCAGAGAAGGATGTGGTCAGGAGGAAATTGGCTAGTCTTTTGATCAGACAGAATATTACCTGAATCATTTTAAGAGCTGATGGGGAAAGGTTTCTTCCCAGACCAAATTTGCTTTGCTGAATAAGGCAGCCTGCATTAAGATATTGTTAATAAATAATATCCTGTCTTTCAAACCCTGCTCTAATAGCTGTATGTGTATCCTAAGGGAGAGTGGCTTGGAACTATTCCATATTAGCATCTTAAAAAGTTCTATTAAGTGTACTGTGAGCTCTAGAAATTACTTATTGAATAGAAATGAGTGAAGGATGTATAGACTATTTATCTTCCATTGAACTGTGTGTTGAGAAATTAATGATTACTAAGTGCCTATACTCAGAACTGGTGAGGCCACACCTGGCATAGTGTGTCCAGTTCTGGGCTGCCCACTACAGGAGGGAGATTAAGCTACTGGAGACTGTCCAACAAACAGTCGTGAACAAGGGTAGGGGACTGGAGCATCTCTCCTGTGAGGAAAGGCAGAGAGAGCTGGGACTGTTTAGCCTAGAAGAAAGAAGGCTCTGCGGGCATCTCATCAATGTGCATAAATCTCTGAAGGGAGGGTGTGAAGAAGATGCAACCAGGCTCTTTTCCATGGTGCCTGTTGGCAGGACAGGAGGCAGTGGGTGCAAACTGACGCAAGAGGGTTCTGACAGAACATAAGGAAACACTCTTTTTTTTCTTTTCTCTTTTTTTCCTTACTGTGTGGATGACTGAGCACTGGAACACGTTGGTCAAAGGTGGAATCTCCATCCATGGAGATGCTCAAAAGCTGTCTGGACACAGTCCTGGGCATCTAGCTACAGGTGACCCTGCTTGAGCAGGAGGATTGGACAAGATGACCTCTAGAGGTCCCTTCCAACCTCAGCCATTCACTAATCCTTGTGCAAATTCCTGACCAAAGGGTTTCTCTCTGTGCTCTCCATTAAGATTGTTGCAGGTGATGTTGCGTGCTCAGTTAAGCTGATAGACTGTCAGCTTCGGTACATCAGGCATCTTCATTTCATTATCTGGTAAGACTTCTGCATGTTGTCTGTACTAGTGGCAACACGTCTCACTGAGCTTTATGATGCACGAGGGACAGAAATTTGGGATAGGAACTGTACAAAACTGACTGCAGGAATGTTGTAATCCCGATTTAGTTCTTTGCGAATGGTTATAAGTTTAATGGTAAAATACAAAAAATAAAAAAAATCTACTTGAGCCTGAAATTCTCCATCTCCTGCAACGAATGTGTACTCGGTGTTTAACAGATTCTGCCTTTTCTGCCTTTAGTGATTCCCAAGTTTTATTTTTCATACCATGTAGACTTATCAGCAGAATTCTGAAAATACCGACTATAATAGAAGCAGCTGCAAACAAATGGAAAAACATGTTTGACCTTGTGATGATGAGTTTAGAGATGCAAAATATCATTTTGGTGCAATTATATTTATGGTGTGGAAAAACGTCCATTTCTATTATGAAGTGTAGACTGATTGTCTAAACAGCTATACTTGCTGTCTTAATCACGTTTTGCCATCTTAAAGGAAGAAGATCCAAATACTCTGCTCTTATCTTTCTACTTGAATGTCTGTAAGATTCCTTGTTATACTTTACTACGTGTAATGGTTTTTAATGTTTATTCCCTAAATGTTTTAATGACTAAAATTGTAGAAGAAAGACTTGAAATGAGGAATAAGTATTTTTGATGGATCTTGCTGAAAATATGTCTGTATAGATTGCTGCTTTTTAGAAAGTCATTATAGATAAAATACAAAGGGTCCTGCTTTGAAGAACTGGATTAATTTAAACAATATAAATTTAAAACAACCTGGTAATTCTGTGCATTATCGTACTTAGTGAAATAAATGATTAACCCCTTGTTATTCATACCTCGCCCCCAAAAAAATCTGTAGATATGTTTGCAAAATGTTACATTTTTATTTATGCCATGGGCTGATGAAAATCGATCGCACTGTTCACGTAAGTGCAGTTTTCTGGATGGGTTTCCACTTATTGGCAGATTAATGCAGTAACTGCTGAAGTCACAGGCAATTGTTCCTGGTTGCTCTTGCATGCATAGTGATAAAGCATAAATATTGTGGTAACTGAAGCTCATCTATTGCTAACAGTGACAGGAGGAGGAGTGAAGAAAGAGAACAGCTTGAAAGAAGGTGTTGGAGATACAAGGGCAGGAGCAGTGCTGTTGTAGCAGATCCTAAATAAAAGGCTAGCAGTTTTTCTGGGTGGCCAGATGAATTTGATACACGTGAGGCTGTTTCTCTTTGTTGGGTTCCTATTTTGTACCAAGTATGGTGAAATACAATGAAAGCACAAAAGCCATCAGGAAAAATAACAGCTGCCTACAAAGGACACCTGTAAGAAAGCAATATGATTTTCTTATGGATGCAAAATCTGTCTGGATTTCGCAAAGACCTGAATCTTTTTTATTGTTGTTTGCATTGTTCTGTGAAGGCTTACTCTGGAGTCCCAAGAAGGTTCAAGATAGAATTCAAGTACTCACTATTCATTAAGTAACCTATGTGTAAATACCATAAACCTGGTGAATAGTTGTTTGACTGAATAATAATGATTTTATTAATTGTCTTTTTCTTTCCCAGTCAGGACGTTAAATCACTACTCCGTGCTGGTATGAGAATAAAAGATAGTAGAATGTAACAGATTTCCTTTCGGGCAAGTTCCATGTAGCAGGAGAGAACCAACAATGTATGTCAGGATAAGCTCTCTGAAACTGCATATTTAATTAACCCTATCAAAGGCAAAGGTTCTCTCACATACTTTCCCTGAAATTAATGCGATGCAGCCTCATTTAAGTGGTTAAAAAATGAGCTATAGAAGAACTTCGCAGTGGATTTTTCCCAGGTGGCTTATCTTTGAGTTCATTCAGCCTTGTATGATTTTATAGTTCATCCAAAAAAATCCCTGTAATTGAATAGATTACTTGTCTTGAAATGTTACAGGTGTTTTTTACATGCTTCAGTTTTGCCTCTTTTTTGAGGAAGGGCACTTTTCCTGCTGTTCTTATATTGATAGCTGTAAATTATATGTTCGTGCCTGGTTACCTGTGTATCTACGAGTTCTAGGAAAACACAAGGTACTGATCTCACCATTTAGTATTTGGAATGTGAGAAGAATGGTCCTTTCGATTGCCTGTTGTTATCCAAATTCTAAGTGTACTGCTGTGCTTTTTAGCACTGTGTTACCTGTTTGTACCCTGTTTTCATATGTGTCTGTCACACAGTGCATTCTGATTAAGTTCAGCTTAGAAAACAGTATATTGTGATATGCTTTAGAATTATTAAAGAGGGAGAAGTATTTAACATCTGTCCATAACAGAGTACTATGGTACTCAAGCTGACTGCTGAAATATGCCTAAATTACTCCCTTCCTATTATGGTCTACTTATTTTAGCCATACTTTCTGAAAGCAGACCCTTTAAAAAAAAAATAAATAAACACCAACAACCCTTCACTGATCAAACTTTGTTTCTGTTCCAAGTCACAGCTCAATGCCTGGCCTGAGCAAATGAGCCGGGTTGTGGGCAAATGTGCCAGGGCTCAAAGAACAGGAATCATAGTCACAGTTATTTCCAACTTTATGCAGCAAGCCACATTTGCAGAGCACACTGGTTTTCTTTCGTCTGGGTTCTTTTCAAATGGGTGAGAATTAGAACCTTGTTTTTCATCTCACATAGTTTTATGTATACTAGCTGGCAAGTGAGTTATTACCAAATATAGCTTATAGGGCTGCAGCAGAGTCTTTTCAGTCTGGCTGACTGCCAAAAAAAGGTTCAGAAAATATAGAGCTATCGTATTTGCCAGAGATTTACTAGGAAGTTGTACGTGTATATGCACTATGGAGTACACATGCAGTAAGCCTAATGTTTCCCGAAAAGACTGTGCTTACTGTGTTGCTGATATATTGTTAAAACTATAATTGTAATTACTGTATTTCTGAACAGATGTATATGCTCATCATAGCAAATCAAATACATTTCAGAATGTACATGCATAATACACATGTGGAATTTTTGGACATATGGTGACCTGTTTGGTACTGCTGTGTGTGCATAGCTGATGTGACCTAAATAGAAAATAAGTAGGGTACGTATGTACATATGTATGAATAACAAAGTGAGAAATCCCAGAGGAACTGGAAAAACCTCAGTAGTCAGACACATGCAGGGATATGCTACGTAAACCTCAGGACTAGGAATCTGTGCATTGCAGTTCTTAGGATCTGAGGAGAAAAGATTCATGAAAGAACTGTACAGGAGTTCTGTGGTTCGCTGCCTATGTATTATCTGTCCAGCAACAGCTAATGTCATTATTGGTATTCACGAATTATACCACCATCAATGTTTTGTCTGTTATAATTTTCTGTGTTCACAGATGGGACCTCTAAACAGACGTTTCCAAGTATAATTCTAGTCATAATTCAGTTTTCATAGTACTTTGCATAAATGTCTGGTTTTGATGATACACGGCTCTAATTCATTACAGCATTTTTGTCAGCTCTAAATTGGGCAAATTGACAAGAAAGGCCAATTGCTTTTCATATAGTATTATTGGTTTCTGAGAGATTTTCAGAAATTGCACAGACATGTCAGAGGGAAATATGATCCTGTGTGCAATTTAAGTACTTCATGGTGTTGAACAAAGAAGACCAAGTACAGAAAACAGTGCTTTATAGTTAACCTGTCAACCTATTGGTTTTGAAGCACCTCAATTTTAAGAAAAACAACCGCCTGCTTGGCTAATCTGTATTAAGCATTGCAGTTGTCCTTCTCAAGAATAAGCTCATTAATATTTAAACTACACATTAGCTGCATCTCTTACAAGGAGATAATATTTCCCATAACTTCCATTAATTATAACCAAATTAACATGAACTGAGAATAACTGATTGGGAATAAATCTTTCATGGTTCAAGCCAAATCTTAGTAAAAGCGACAACAATACTTTTAATACGAGTAAGAGTTATGATAGTTATGCCTTATTAACTGTACACTGAGAGAGCACTCCTCTCATGTTGCTTAGCAAATTGTAGAACACATCTGAAGGAAAAGTAAATTAGTACAATGCCAACACCTGAGTAATACCCATTCGCATGTGGTTTCCTGTTCTTCAAATAATTCTGAGCCAGTTCAGAGCATTAACAGAAAGTTATTATGAAAAACACCATTCTCAGACTGTCAGCACAGATCTTGTTACAGTAGATCTTCTTTTGGTGTTGTTTCACATGATGCTTAGACCTTGTTTGGGCAAAACTTCAGTGTCTTAGGTGAGACACAGTGAGAGAGTGTTCTCTTAGAAAAGGTAAACATACAAAGCTTTCTCAGGTTAGATTTATTCTGGCAAATACTTACTGGGACAATCTGAAATTGTGGTAGAGATGTCAAACCAAAGGGGTACAAACTGTCAGACACTCATAGGATGGTTTAGATTGGAAGGGGCTGCTGGAGGTCATGGTGTCCAACCTGCTGTTCAAGCAGGCTCACATAGATCAGAAGTCTTCTGGTTATCTCCACAAATGGAGACTCTACAACTGGGCAACTTGTTCCAGTACTTGGTCACCTTCTCAGTAAAAAAATGATACTGTTCTACTGTGTTAGCACCTTTGTGCTTAAAAAAATTATTTTGATCTGGCTGAAACTCTTCATGTTCCAAGCTGGGTCCGTTGCACCTTGTTGTCCAAGAAGAGTCTGGCTCTATTTTCACCTTGTCACTGGGTAGGTGAAGTTTCCCCTGAGCCTTGTCTGCTTAAAGCTGGACAAATCCTGTACTTTCAGCTTCCCCTTCTATATTATGTGCTTCAGCCCCCTGATCATTCTGGTGGTCTCTGCTGAACTTCCTCCAGGTTGTCATGATTTTCAATACAGAGTTGCCAAAAATAGGAGACAGTGCTCCAGCAGCAGTTTCAGAAGTGGCGAACAGAGGGAAGTAATCGCCTTCCTCAACCTGCTGCCTGTGCTTTTGCGTAGCATGCAATTGTCGCTCTTCACTGCAAGAACACCCTGCTGCGTCATGTTCTGCTTACTGTCCTCTGCCATCTTTACTGCAAAGCTGCTTCCAGTTCAGTCATGCCACAGTGTGTACTGTTGTATTTGCATTTGTTGAACTTCATGAGGTTCTTGAAAGCACATTTCTTCAGCCTGTTGATGTCCCTGTGAACAGTGGCTGTAACCTTCAGCCTTGCAGCCATTCCCCTTGATTTTTATATTGTTCAAATTGCGTTCTGTCCTGTTATCTAGATCACTAATAAAGACTTTGAACAGTATTGGCCCTACTGTTTGCTTCTGAAGGACACCACTAGTAACTGGCCACCAGTTGGACTTTGTACTGCTGATGACAACCTTTTAAGCCCCGTGGTCCAGCCAATTTTCTGCTCTCCTCATAGTCTTAGAGCCATTTTGGCTCTAAGGATACGATGGGAGACTATGTCAAAGGCCATGAGCAAGTTCCCTGGTGGTACCAAACTGGGAGGTGCGGCTGATACACCAGGGGGTTGTGCTGCCACACAGAATGACCTAAACAGGGTAGTGAAACAGGGTGGACAGGAACTTCACACAGTTCAGCAAAGGGCAGCGTAAGGGGAGGAACGGCACCAGTCCATACTGGGGGCTGACTGGCTGGAAAGCAGCTTTACGCAAAAGAGTCTGGGAGTACTGATGAGTTGTTGGCAAGTTGACAATGAGCTGGCAGTGTGCCCGTGTGGCAAAGAGGGCTAATGGTGTCCTGGGCTACATCAGGAGTGTTGCCAGCAGGCCGAGGGACGTGATCCTTCCCCTCTATTCAGCACTGGTGAGGCCACCCCTGGAGTTCTGTGTCCAGATCTGGGATGCCCACTGCAAGAGAGAGAGGGAGCTACTGGAGAGAGTCCAGTGTAAGGGCCTGGAGCATCTCTCCTGTGAGGAAAGGCAGAGAGAGCTGGGACTGTTTAGCCTAGAAGAAAGAAGGCTCTGGGGGGACTCCATCAATGTGCATAAATCTCTGATGGGAGGGTGTAAAGAAGGTGGAACTAGGCTTATTTCAGTGGCGCCCAGTGAAAGACAGGAGGCAGTGGGTGCAAACTGAAACACAGGAGCTTTTGTCTGAACATAAGGAAAGCCTGTTTTTACTCTGCGGGTGACTGAGTACCAGAACAGGTTGACCAGATAACTAGAGATCTCTAGATGTGCTCTGCTCTAGGTGACCCTGCTTGAGCAGGAGGTTGGACAAGATGACCTCCAGACATCCCTTCTGACCTCAACCACTTTGTGATTCTGTGAAATAAATATCCAGAGGAACCAAAAGTGTGGTACACTTCCTAAATTGAGATGAAGCTTGTTTGATATAATACACAAAAGAAAACTGTTAGTGCTAGCCAGTATGTGTGTTTGTGGGTTAGGAAAGATGGCATCCAAAACCACCAATGATCCTTACTTGTCATCATGTTACGTGGGGCCATTAACTGCTGTGTGTACGTCAGTTTTAAAATTGATGCAACTTAATTTTGAGTAGGGATTGGATGACCCTGGAATTTGGATAGTAGTCTTTTTAGCTCATGTTGCTTTCAGTTATTATTTTGTTTCTTGTTACTGTCTGCTTATATATTCTAAATGAGCATAAATTTGAGCATGCATGTAATACTGCAGTTCTGTGAGATCACAGCTATTTACATTTTCTTAAAACCTGTTGATCTGCTTATAATATCAAGGTTAAAATACACAGTTGCATGGAGACCTATGTTAATTGTAAGCTTAAGATATCTAGCTGTGCTTTCTGGAGAAAGCTTGCATTATGAATAGGATGTCAACTGAACCTTTTCTCAATACTGTCCAAATTTTATAAGCTGCCACGTAGAAACCAGTTTTTCTGCAATGACCCAACTTCTGAATCTGAAGCAGCACTCTGTGCTGTGCCTTATTTATATGTTTTTCATATGAAAACATAATTCCTGCAGGGAATTCTCTTTCAGCCGCAGAATGAAGGCCTGTGAGCAGTTCTTCTTTCTGCCTGAATGTTCCCCTATGAATTGCTGATAGTTAGGAAAGCTCACAGTGACAGAACAGGAGACAGCAGCTTTGTGTTTAGATGACAGTAGTCTGTGTCTGTGCTAACTGCAGCTGGCACCATTAACTACCTATCCATAGACTGAAATAAAAACAATTATCGCTGCATGCATTAGAATGATGAAATCCACTCTGTTTCTATAGTAACAGGAGTGACAATTTATATTATGACCTTAAGAAAATCAAATGTGACCATTTCTTTTTTTTATTTTTTGCAGTTTTACAAGGCGCAGCAATTCACAGAGAAAATAATGTTTAAGCTGATGCACATAATTGGCAAAAATAAAGCTAAGATGAGCTTTACCAGCAACAAAAAGATGCACAACAGACATTCAAGTTGGAATGTTGATTTTGACTTTGAAGTATTCTGTTATATATAGACATACCCAATTTAGTGCTGTTTGAAGTAGATTCTTCTTTTTCTGTTTATTACAAATAATGTTTAACTGGAAGCTTTACAAAAAATCAAGAGTAAGAGAAAATAAAGTGAAGGCTTTAGCAAGTCAAAATTTTTAAATTGTTTTGCCATCTGGTGTGACTTAAAGTATCGTATGAAAAAACAGTTTTACATTCTGAGCTTTTGTCTTCAGAAGTATGTTGAGGTATCAAAACTCTGTAAGAGATTACTTTGTGGATACGTTTATTATATTGCAGTATTTTTAAGACTAACCAAGCTAACATTAGTCTAGTTAGTTGGTTTGTTAGTAGCAGGAAAGCTGTGGCAAAACATTGAACAATCCTAGTAAGGATTTGGGGGATCTATCTTTATTAATACTTATGAAGTAGAATATTGTAGTACAGACCTATCAAGAGAGCAGAGTTCCCAAGTTCTTTAGACTGATTTCAGCATTCTGTTTGAATATTGCTTTGTTTCAAAATCGCCTCCACATACAAAAGATACAGCATGTTTAACTGTGCAGTCATTTAGTAGCAGGCATAATTCTTGAAGTGTTTAATAATTTACAACCTTCCCTCTCCTTACATACTTGTCTCGCCCAAAACCTTTTTCCTCATTATGTGCTAAGTATATAGAGTGCTTCAATGAGCAACTCTGCAGCTAGGATCATCTTTGCTATGAGTAAAGGATTATGGAATATCTCTTCAAGTCACCTAAAGCTTCAGGAGCATGACAGTAATCCATGCCTGTTGGTCTTTCATTGCATGTAGCAGAGATGATCAGATAAAGAAAGAAGAATTTAATTCTAACTCTGTGCTAAAATATCCTGTTCAGTCACTTGGTATTCTTTCTTTAGATGTAGTAATTACTATCTTGATTTTATAGGAATTTTATTTTTTTAAACAAAGGTTAAAGATTATCATTGGTTGTAATTCCAGGGTTGTCTATAACCATGTGATTAAGGGAAGTTTTTAACCTCCAGCTCATTTTTCAAATTCATTTCACTGCATTAGAGCATAAAATATGACATCATACCATATCTTAACGTCCCTTTCTAAGCCAGGCTTAGATTGCTGATTTAACTATATTTTTTTAAGTGTATGGAGTTTTAAAATGTTTTTTTCATATTATGCATCACGAGCTTAGAAATAGGTCTTTTCTGTACCTGCAGTTATAGTAATAAACAGTCTTCTTTAAAAACTGCAAATAATTTAATTTTAGACTATAAGCAAGCATTTTGTTCAAAGTCTGAAATATTCAAGTAATATTATGTCAGTTTGTAAGAGGATTCCACTGAGCTTATCAGAAAAATTAAGAGTAAAAATGCTGAATATTTCTAGCATCTACATTTACACCTCAAATATAGTAATTTACATCAAAATAAATCTTGTAGCCAGATCATACCTCACATGTGAATTAGGAGATTTTGTGACTGTCACCAGAGCCAGAAAGGAAACTGCTTAAATAAAACAGGAAGAATGAAGAAGTTGCTTTTGTTCTTATAAAAAAGAGCAACATTTTAAATCCGCCTAACACAGTTCCTCTTCTGAATTAGAAGTGGAACAAAGAACTCTGTTTAAGGCACAAATGGCCAGTTTCTAACTGGGTGGGATCAAGCATGATCTGAAAAATGGAGGTCTGGTTATTCTAACTTTCTTCATCCTGATTTTGATGATTCTTATATATGTATGTTCTGTACTCCTGTGACAGTTCATCTCTAGATGGAAATACCAGGGAAGATCAGCAAAAGAATTTGTGTGGAATGGAGAAAGAGGGAATGTAGGTTGCTTATGCTGTTCTTGGAATTGCAATTACAGGATTATGTTTTCATAGTTACATAGTTAGTTCACTTATTTTAGTTTGCTTGTCTGTAGAAAAAGTGTAGAAATATTCATTTGTACTTCCCTGGTTTTTTGTAATTACAAAAGCTGGTATATCCTATTCAAACTGTGTAGTATTTCCCAGTTACTTTGGTGTTTAACTTCTTGAGTTAACTGCCTAAAAAAGGCATGTGGGACCAAGAGGAGAATTTTGTGAATGAAGAGTTAAGGTTACAATTGCCATGCCAGTACTACATAAATCTTCCAAATTCCAGTTAAATTTAGAGTTTAGCAAACCACAGGCCAGCTAATAAGATCCTTAGAAGAATATATGAGATTACATAGTTAAGCTGCCAACACTTGTGAGTACGCGTTGCTTTGTAAGCCAGGTATTTTCTTACCGTGAAAATCTGAAGGATCATAACGGTGGTTAACCAGTAGATTCTGTTCCCAAACACAGCCATGCATCAGTAAAATATTATTGTAGAAAGATTAATTACTTTACGTTAATGAACAGTGTGTTGTAATAAGCAGTAGACTAAAGAACAGCTACAGTAAGGATAGGTAATTACTGTGTTTTACCAAGGCAAAATTAATAGCTAAGTATGTCTGATTTTAGTTAGCACTTTAGTTTGCACATATCAGATTGACTTCATATTTTAGTGACCATTTTCTATTTGCTGAGCATCTTTTTGTTCATTCAGTTTTTAGACTATAAAGTCATTCTTTCTTAATCCCTACATCATCACAGTTACAATCCCATCATTAATAAATATTCCAGGGTTTTTTCCCCACATTGATAGATGTGTCATCGTTTACTCACTAATCCTTCAAAAACAAACACCATTGAAAAAATTAAACTACACTTCTGTTCATGAAAACACCTCAAGGAAGTCTTCTAGTTTTGGAAAAATCATAGAGAGAATCGGGGAACAGGATGCTTTTCAAACTAGGTGTTCATTTGGAAATTTAGTGAAAAAGTGAAAAACAGAAGTAAAGGGAACGAATCACCGCTCATATTGTTCTGCTGGATATGATCATCTAGGACTAACATATATAATATTTGCAGTTCATTCTTGTTTGCCATCTTGTTTGCCTGAAGAATTCTGCTTAAAGTCCTGAATGTTAACACACGCCTTGAATTCCTATTAGTATCCCTGTTTAACCTCTCCTGCTACAAAGATTCATAAATAGTTCTGCCTTTTGCCATGGAACTACACAGAGAGAGAGTCTATAATGACTGCCTTCAGTGATGAGCAAGTATGGAGAAAGTTCAGTAAATAAAGTGCAAGGTTGTGGTTCCAGTTTCCAAAAGTGCAGGAGGGAAAGGCTATATGCGAGACAGCTGTGCCAGCTTCTAAAAGCTACATGGAAAAGCAGAGATTTACAGCCTTCCTTTGAGTCCCGGTAGTCATTGGATAGCATGACTTTCAATATAGCTGGAAGTTTCCATTCTGTGGTTTTAAACAGGAATTTCAAATGAAGTCTAGGGTGGCTTTGATCTGGAAGGATTTTATTAAATGGAATCTATTTCTAAATCTTCCTGATACCTTTGTTTATCCATAATCTTGCCTTCTATTCTTTCTAAGAATTATTCTTATATTATACAGACCTGTAAGAGGAAAATGTTTTTAAATTTAAGCAATGAGAATGCCAAAGGCTAATTTAATTAATAATCTGATTTTTACCCTTGCTCCACCATTTCTTCAACATCCTTTAAAATATTAATTTGACATAAAACCAAAATGTCACATTACTTACATATGAATGCAAGTCGTGTCTTCATGGCATATGGTATTCAGTCAAGCCTGGTATAGTTGACATATGTCTAAGTAGAGACTCTTTCTGATATTAGATATTTAAATGTATTCATTTGCATTTTGCTGTGGATAAGGTGACATTGGGCACTTACAGAGATATCATTTTTCTTGAACAAATGGTTCCTGTTTATTTAAACCTTTCAAGAGAGTTACTGGAAAATTTTTCCTATGCAGAATGGAAGTCCCAGATCTCTCCTGGTGGTAATAAATTCGCTTTGCAATGAACTGGAGTCCAATCTGACTTACTCTGGTGATTTTCACTGAACTTCTTAGTTTGGTAGGTACTAGTCCATACATTTATGACATCTCAAAGAATGGCAGACTTTACAATGTCTCCCTCTTCTATTGCTATTGCGTCCTGTTCCATACTGAGGGAGTTCACGCACACTTTTTGGAAAAAAAAGATAGTGGTAATCTGCTTATTGTAGTCCTCATTGCTTTACCTTTGATTTCTAGTTTATTTCTAGGACAGTATTAAGTTTGTGAACACATCTTGCAGTGTCCAGCAGAGTGTGCCTTGCGTAGGTTTTCTAATCTCTCATTTTTTGATTGTGTTAAGCAACACCGGCTCCCAGAACTGAGCTACTAACTTGTCATACTGCAAAAAGTCTGGATAATGAAGCTTTCCAAAAATTGGACTCACTTCTTTAATGTTGCCATAGCAATGTCATTCTGCAAATTCCTAAGTGAAAGTTTTTAACTTAATGTGAGTAACTTTTGTTAGAGAAAGAGCACTTAAAAATTCTAGATCTATGTGTTCTACTTTCTTAGACATCCATAATAACAATGTGCTTCAACTTAAATTTATTTTAGGGAGAGGAATGAGAACAAATAATTCTTTAGTGGGAGAATATAATGTGTTTTAAATATGTGTCTGCAATGGGTGCAAAAAATGGAGAACACTGTTTGTAAAGTTAAACTGAAACACACTAAAAGAAAGTACTCCGTAATTTCATAGCTGTATGAACTACACTCTTGAGCGATAGTAGTCTTCTGCTCTTAGCTTTACTTCCTCAGAAGAGTAAGACAAATTTAGATAGGGAAGAGGAGATCTGTTCAAATTAAAACTGCATTGTTCACTGTAGGATAAGTAAGAAACTTGAACTAATACCGTGAGTTTGAGATGTTTTGATCTAGACAGTCTTTGGGGCCTCAGCATCCCTAGAATGCGATATAGCAAATGGCTTTTCAGGAACTCGTTCTGGGAAACTTCAGATTGTACTTCAAGTTGGAGGTACAGGCCTATATCCGACTCATTTTTGTTCCCTGGCAATTCCAATCATTTTTGGATAAATTTGTTTGCAGTATACATAGTATAACTATATATACATATTATAACAGAGTAGGGGAAAGATTCTTTTTCGCTAAAAGGTGAAGAATTTATACTATTTATGCAAATACTGATTTTTTTCATCAGATGATCATGCATATACCTGCTGAAAATATGTTCACCTAAGATCTGCTTTTTGGTTTCATAGCATTTTGAAATGAAGACTTATTTAAGTTTGCTGGGCAAAGAATGATGATGCATAAGTGTCAGTTTTGGGTGTTTGGGGTTTATTCATTGAAAAGTATTCTGTCTTCTACTGTGAACAGATTCCTAAGCATGTACCTTTTTTCTTTTATTTCCTCACAAATCAGCTTTGCACTGTGATCAGCATTCCAGCTTTTGCTTTTTGGTGATTTATACACTTGGAATGTTAAAAAGAAACACACCCTTTACAATGAAAGACAAAAATCAATATTGGCAGGATAAATCCACCAGATCTTCAGCTTCCTAGGTTTTATTAAGGGTACGAAGCTAATGAGTGCACCTAATTGGTATGCCACAATTCTCTACTTTTATGTTGGCAAATCTGTAGGGCTTTTGTTGCTGCAAATAATGTAGTTGTCCTGGTTTCTGCTGTAGTACAGTCATTGCAATATTGTGGTTGCAGTAAGAGACTAGATTACAACTTGCTTGGAGTGGTTCTATTTTTCTACAACTATGTTTTAAAGGAAAATGTTTTTCAAATAGCTATTCACACTGCATGGAAGAGCATATTTCACGAAACCTTAATTCATATTTAGGCCCTGAAATTAAACAGTGATATTTTTTAAAAAGACATAAACTGATTGGAACTTGCTGGTTGATCAGAATTTTATGAAATTTATCTACTTTCTTTTCTGTCCTAAATGGAAACTGCTGACTCCTTTGAAACATCTCTCCCTATAATTGTATACTTTGATTGCTAACAGAAGACTGAAAATCTGGGCTTGAAGTGGTAATGTACAAAGCACACAGTTTCAGTGATTTTTTGAAAGAATGGGTTTTTTAATCTGGTCGTTGGGTTTCATGTTCTTTGTTCTTCGCTATTTAAAGTTTGCGCATATGGTTGTGCTATTGTGGCCGTAAAATAGTTAGTGGTAGTTGTCCTCAAAGCCTAGATGGCTATCCTTATTGTACAGGAGCATGTCATTAGTCCAGGGCTGTGTTGTTATCTCTGAATCTTTTTGCATCTTTAGATTTTCTGCTGATAAATTTAACATGATCACTAACTAAGATAACACAGGTAAAATGAAGCTTTCCAAAAGTGATTGATAATTGTCAGCTTATATAGCCATAGGTGTCTGGATGTCTAGGATTAGAGATAGATCTCCGTAATACTTGCTTGTATTTGATTTCTTATAATCAATCATAATGCTGCAATTAAAATGTAATTTTTTGTATAAAATATTTTTAAAGTACCCTAATACGGTGACAACACAACAGTGAACATGGCGCTCTCGTTAATAATCTGTTAGGATCAGTTGCTCATGAAGAAGCTGACCAGTCTTCCAGCTTCCATTTTGCCTCTTAGGTTACAGGCCAAAATGGCATACACTAAACTGTCTGAGTAGGAGTGTAATTTTGTTGGACACTGAACAACTGTGAGTAGTACAAGTCAGCATCTTTCTTTAAAAATAAAGGGATTCAAGAGATTAGGCTAGTTATAGCCACAGTGGTATGACAGGAGAGAGATTATCTTTAGATGACATTATCCCAGCTACTATTTTGCCATTTCCAAGTCCCAACACATTTTACTAAGGGATTGTTTTATTTTAAAGACAGAGAAAGCTTTCTTCTATCAAAAGGACAACATAAATCAGCATGTGTATATTGGGAAGGGGGAAAAAAGCCTGTATTTTTGGTTTGCCACAAAGTTGTTTACAATGCAAAACTGTCTGTAATTTCAACATACAACTACAAGCTTGATTACTGTGTTTGAGGGAAAGCTATTTTTGACAGTTTGACCTTCTTGAGTGATACGGTTTTAACCACGTTCTCTTTGTGGAGCCCGCATCTTTGTAAGGTGCTGTTGCTACCAAAATAGCTATGGTTAGTATGTTGGTTGCCTGCCTGTACTTAGAACACCACCAGCTGTTTTTCCTGTGTTAGTGGAGAAAATCATGTTATACAGCTAGAGAGTCTTATTCTAGGCTGGGTATCTACCCAGAGAGAAGAAAAATGATGCTAAGAAAAATCAATAAGGCTGTTACTGTTTAACCACAGTTATTTTTGCATAGCAAAGGAACTAGATGTTCAAATACTCTTTTCCCATCTTGTTTTTAACATGTAAAATATTGAACTGAAATGTTGAACAGTGAGCTTTATTATCCCAGGTTGTCTGAGCTTACCAGTTTAAGAGATTAAGTGGTGGAATAGACTTCTGAAGAAAAACAGCTCATATGGCAGTAACAGAGATAAATTCAGAGTTAGTTCAGAGTTAAGATTGAATATAAAGAAAGGAAAGTATTCAAGACATTTGAAGGCAGCCATGGCAACCATATAACTTCTCTGTCTTGCAATTACATTGTCATTTAAAGCATTTTTGGGTTTGGTCTCAGCTTAGATTAAATTGAGTTCTAAAAATTATTTTTCTTTTCCAGAAAAAATTACGTTTTGTTCTACAGCCTAATTCTCATTTCCTTCCCTTTATATGAAGGCAACTTATACACATTGTTTTCCGCTGACTGAATTATTTCCCTACAGATCTTGCTTTATCTCCCATTTTGAAGGGAGAGGCTGTCTTCTTTTATTCTTAGGGGTAGAGTTTAAAAGACATGCATGCCAATTTTTACTGAAAGATTATTTTGCATTTTATTACAGGATTCATGGATCAGACATCAGTGTAGCTTAAAAATACTCTGCCTGCTAGATTCCTACTTAAATGTTTTCGAGCCGTTACAAGGCGTATGAAATACAGGTCTAATTTAAAGTTTTTTGTGCAACCATGCATCACAAATATAATACATAGGTGAATCATAGATATTTATTTACAGATCTAAAAATACCCTTAGTAGTTGCCTTGTGAATAAAATGTACTGGTTGCCTAGAAAGCTCTAAACCTGGAGCAGTAAAGCTTTCACCATAGGGTCCATTGTGATTAGAAGAGGTTACTGTTAAAGGTTATGCTTGAGTGCACAGCCGTGACATATCCATCGCATCATAACTTGGTGGGAGGAATCGCTGTGTCTTTATTATGATCTATGTCTGGTGCATTTAATTGATATGTCTGATCATAACCTTTTTTTATGCAGGTAAATGTTTAAATATTTAATTTGTGTCCTGCACTGCACATCTAGAAGTACAGTGTACGGAAGCATGAACTATGTGAAGAACAAAAGGCAGTAAAATACCTCAGTGTTCAAGGTAGATGTTAGTGGGTTTGTAGTCCATGAATTCTGAGCTTTCAAAGGATATTGATCTTGTGTTTGTTGGATGAATGTTTCAGTTCTATACACTGCTGGTTCAGTGGTTACCCTTGTGTCTCTTCCTTACCTGCATGGTTCAGCACAGTAGTGGAGTAAGTGTTGGAGAACACGACGAGCTTGAAAACAATTAAAGATGACTCACCCAAAAGTAAAAACAAGTGTTAACATATCCTTAAACCAGAGTTTATTGTTGTCTATGTAGTAATTTTTTGCCATATTCATGAAATCTAACTGTGCTGCCAAGGACTGTGGAGAAACTAGTAAATGAAGGCTGTGTGATAGGGTGAAGTCTTATTTTTATTTTTGTTTAAATTCTTCCTTTGATAACTGAATATCTAACAGAAAAATATATAGGAATTCTACCAGCAACTTTGTTTTAGAGAAAAAAATTCTTGTAGAATCATAAAATTAAGACTAATACATGATGTAAATATCTCCAGTGTTAATAAAATCCTTCTTAAATAAGAAACAGTATCTTTAGAAATAATTGTGTTTCTGTAGGAAGCAATGACACATTTATTACAGATTCATTAAATACAAATAGTTTCTGATATGTTTTCCATTCAATAAAGTGAAAAACTTTGTGTGGAAAAATGAATGTGTTTATTATATATATATATATATAAAAAATATTTTACTTAGTTGATAATTCTTTTTGTTTACATGCCTTATCTGTAGTATGTGTATGAGCATTTATATCGTGTTAATTGAGGCATCATTTGAAAATAATGCTTGCTTAGCTTTTGAGCTCTGTGATTTATTTTGTCTGTAAGTGATCTGACATTACTTGTGAAAAAACGAGGTCTGGAGAAATACAGCTCAACTTTATCATCTTACTAACTTTAATATGAAAAAATCACTGTGTTGCTGTCACTTCTGAATTCCAAATTTAATAATTACATTCAATGCTATAAACTGTGAGTTAAAATAATTTTTTATACAGGGATGCATTAGTAGTGAAACTAAAACATTGGGGTATTATTTTGCAAAAGGTTGTGAAAGAAGAGTGTAACTTAAGACTCTGCTCTGGATATTGAATTGTATTTTTGCATCAGCTACTGTAATAGGTGTTTAACTTATAGCAAAACCTGATAGTAATAATTTAGTAGTAAATTTAAGAGTGAATTGAAGAGAAACAACTACATATTAATACAGCATGAAATTTATTCTTCAAGGGCCTTTTTCAGAAGTTGACCTAGTGTGATTCTGTATTTAATACTGTTATATCACCCCTGTATCCTTCAGCCACCCATGAAAAACAGAATTGAATCATACCTTATAAAAATAAGAGAAGGAGCTGATATGGAGTGTTACTCTATTGATTTAAGGAGCTTTTTAAATGACTAGTCTGATCTAGTGCAAGCAATGTTTGCTTCCACTTCATTGCACATTTCATGGTGTGATATGCCATCTAGTGTTAAATTCCCCAAAAGGAGCAAAACGCTGTGAAATCCTTCATCAACACTAAGCTTTGAGAGTTAGTGGATTTTCTGAAATGTTAGGGGTTCAGGAATATACTGGTATATACAGTAGAGTGAAGAGACAGTGTTTACTTCTGGTTTTACTGACTGTTTATTTTAATATTTGCCATCTAGTACTCTGTTCAGTAAGCCTTGTTGTCTGGGGATATGTATCTATTCAGAAACTCTTCCCAGCTGCAACCATGGAGTTTATTTATGCCTCAGGTAATGTTGGTACTTGCAGTATCCTTTGTAAGAGTGTACGCTTGATGTTGTATTTACAAAGAAGTTAAATTACAGAGAGAAACAATTTTCTAAGGGCTTCTAAATGCATCTAGCTGGGTAGGGAAAAAATTTAATAACCTCAGATTTTGTAAGGAATACTTATAGAATACATTTTGTAATGCGGTGGAAATAAGCTGGGTATGACAACATTGACTTACTCTGCTTCTATCATACAAACAAAGGTGGGATTCCATGCGTTCAAGTAGAACGTTGCTTAAAAAGTGTGTTTTTCTGAGGAAAAAAGGCTTCTGTAGTTGGGGCCGGGCGTGTGTAAAAAAAAAAAAAAAGTGAAAAACTAAGGCTACCAGAGACACAGTAAGCAATTTTCTTTCCTTTCCTTAGTTCAAGTACAAAAATATTATGTTAAAAAATATTGTCCTGACATTTGGGATTAAACGTTCAAAACTCAGGAGCAAATTGTGCAGATGAGTTAATTCTCTGAATAAGGCAACAGAAACTGGGCAACATGATTCTGTCCACCAGTTGAGATTTCAGCAAAATCAAAATTAAAAAGTTATTTCCTAGGTCCTATTTCAGTAAAGGTTTTAAACATGTTGATTTGCTTGCTGAATCAGAGCCATAAAGTGTCTTTTTCATTGGATGGTATGCTATATATCCTCCAAGTGTGCAGTAAATAGCCATAACTTACAGATTTTTGTCACAAATCCACATCATGGATTTAACTAAAAAATTGTAATTTGGTGAGCATGAATTTCAAATTTTGTATGAATTTCAATTCTAACCAACATGGATAACGGGTTGAAGAGATTACATGTTGATATATTCAAGAGAGATGGATTGAAACACACCCCCATAGTGATGCTCTGCAGTAGTCTTGAGATTCTGATTACACCTGGAAAAGAACTTGTAATACCTCCCCACTTAACATCTGTCTTAAAATCTTTCTTGCTTTGAAAAGAACTGAACCTTCCTTCTAGAAGTCAATATTTTTGTCCTAAGGGCAGCTCCAGTGTGTAAGTAACGTTAAACTAGAATTTTACGTGGAAAACTTCTTAGTTCATGTGAGCTTCTGAAATAATACTGTTAAAGTTCATTAATTGAAGTTTTCAAAACTGGCTGTTTTAAGAAAATGAAGCAGAACCTTGATGTTTTAAAAGGAATGTCTTATTGCTTAGTAAGCCTGATCTTCAAAACAACAAAACAAAATTAATTTTAGCACTTATTAGAGAATCCAAATTCATTACAGGAATGGAAATTCCTTATTTTATAAGTGGTTGGGTATGTCAGGCTGTTGTTGGCATCTTAGAACATACTTAGAAGCTATTTTGGTGTTTAAGTCCTTTTGCAAAGTTGAATTTATTAATACTTGGTACTTTTTTTTCTCCCTGCTCACACAGTAATTCACATAAGGATTCTTTTTGATAAAACAGGAAGGAAAAATGAAGAAACTCACTATACACTATGCAAGCTCTTTGCATTTCCGATGTTTATGTTCTGTACTGTGTCAATTTTCTAAGTTAGCCTCATTTTTTCAACAGTTTCAAGGGAAGCAGTTTGCTTTGTGGTCTGGCAGTCATCTAATCTGAAATAGGAACTATTTAAAGTACTTGCCAGACAGATATGACTTTCTCTTGATTCTCGTTGAAGAAGGGAAATGGCTTTTGTAGTGAGTAATCTTACTACAATGGCTAACATCACAGTATTTATGAGTTAGCAGCAGTTGAAGTAATAGAGTATCAATGGAAAAGGTTAAATGGTAGCTCTTTAAATAATGCAATACACTTCTATTTGAAAGTTAATGTCAGCTGAAATACGGTAGAAAATGGCAGATCTTGCTTTTTTAATTAATTGAATGCCTTAGGTGGAAACAGTAATTCAGAAGTCTCTTCTGTCTGTATAAGCCAATTGTAACACCACTCTTCTTGCGTGTTAAATTTTGTAAAACCTTGAGTTGAGTCTTCTGGGTTTCTGTAAACTGTGGCCGTTAGTAGACCATTGTCCACAGCTGGATGTGAATCTGTGAACATGGGGTTTTATTGGTCCAGCTCAGGTCTTTCGTAGTGACAGGCTAAAGGTAGTCCTGACCAACCTCATGGGAAGTCATAAACTTTACCTCCTCACAATGAAATGAATATGCCTGTTCCTTTAAGAGGAAGGTAGTGTTTCACTTGTACAGCGCACCAGCCCAGACAGGTGCTGAGAACTGAGTGTCTGTAAGTCATAGAAAAGTGAATTTTACTATCATATAAAAAGCTATTATTTGACTTGTAGAGTAAAGCCAAAAAGTGAATCATACAATTCACTATCACTCAATCCAACTGGTGTTTTATACCTGTTCAGTGGATATTCATATAGACATGTCATTCATAGTTTTTAAATATTTATTAAGTATGCACATGAATTTAGGGTTATCTGACTAAAATTCTGATTCACTGAGACTTTAAAATGTTACCTTACAAAATTAGTTTTTATGGGAATTATAATTAGAGTAATAGTAAGAGTGTGAAAGAGCAAATTGTTCTGTTCTGCCTGTAGATCATTAGAAAATCTGTCGGCAGAATTCTAATTTCACAATATTTATTGGTAGTGGTGGTGTAAGTATTGTGTGTAGCAGAAGGAGCTCAGCTTGACTGTTCAGATCCCAGATGGAACTTGAGCTGCTGGCAGTTTAAAAATTCTATATTTGACTTACAAATTCCTGCAAATGTTGATGCAGAGAAATAATCATGGAACAAGAAGAAATCAGAAAACTGCAAAAGTAGAAATGAGCTGAATATATTATCTTACACTGCAGATAACGTTTTCTTGACGCTACTGATGTCTGACTAACAGTTTGAAATGTCAAATAGAGTCCAATATGGCTTCTACACCTAAGGACAGGATGCTATTCATGCAAGTTACTAGTTTCTACAGTTCTTCAATGCATATGAAGTCTTATTAAGACATGAAATACCATTTTTTATGTCAAGACCTGCAAAAATCTTTAATAAAATTTTCATGCACACGTAAAAAGACGGAATTGATGAAACATTTCTGGAATACCACTACACTGGGGCTGTCTTTAGCTGTTCTTAACCTCGTGGCTGCCTGCATACCTTTAAGGTTCAAAGCTTTGGGGGATGTAAGCTTTTGAAACACTATACTAGGATGTAAAGGTTATATCGTATCCGTTTACAGAAAACGTCGTATCTCCTACCATACAAAGTGGGGGAAAAATAAACTGCAAAGTGGATGTATTGAGGGATTTTGAAAGAGCATATGAAAATGTACCTCATTTTGCCGTAATGCATTTACTGCGTACAACAAAAAGCAGTGATGGTGTCTATTTAGAAAAGTAATGTAGACTGTTGAATATAGTTTTGTAACTTGATTCTAAGAATGCTAAAGCCATGTCTACAGTCTTCAGTAAATGGATGTTTAAGGGTTCGGGATAATATCTGGGGAAAACTTTTACACTGGTTTTCACTTCACATGCAGATTAGCCTGACAGAAGTAGCTTACAAGTGATATAAATATATCCCAAACCAAACTTGGTTTAGGTTATCATCTTTGAATCCTTAGTTTCACTATCCCTGTAGATCACCTCAAATTATTTCTACATGCCGTATGCTATTATTGATAAAGTACTGACCGAAGTCAGCTGGTCTCCTGAGCAGTCCCCTCCCCTCTGCCAGCCGGGCTGTAGGAAGGATCTGAAACCGAACCAGCGAGAGCAGAAGTGACTTCCTCTGGTGCATTTTGTTTGAGGATTCCCAAAGGTCTCTTTTCATGAGAGAAGTGACTCCATCTCTTATGTGGCCTTCGGAGGAAATCGGAGGAAGAAATACACATTCAGTTTTCTTGAATGAAAAAATACCACTTGGGTATTACTACTGCATCTCTGTATATATGTAGGCTTCCATGTTGGAAGGAATATGTATAGTGCTGTGTGTTTTGTCAGGGGGTCACGCTCTGAGAGAAAGTAGACTACAAAATACACAAAAGAGGGTTGAAAAGTCCCAGCAAAAAAAATGTACACAGTAGGAAAGACAGACAGAGAGAGAAAGGAAGACAGGAAGGAAGATATACAATGGGCAGGAAGAATGAATGAGCAAATGAACATTGTGAATACGTTTAGGGGAAACCAAAACAAAAGGGGAGGACCTGATAACAAGATAGGAAATTACAAATGTAAGGTAAAGAATATAAAGATGAGGGAAAAGAGTTCTTACACACCTGGAAGGCTGCACCTGGAATCAAGCAAGTAGTGCTTTGCAGAATCCTTAAAAAAAAAAAAAAAAAGTCTAATGCAAAATTATCAATGGAACCTCAGCATAGGTCAGAGCATATAAGACTGTTAGCCTTATGCTTTGTTATGTTTGCTGTCCGCCCTGACATAACATGTACAAATAAACATCCAAAAATGTGCTGCCTATCATGTGTCATTGCTTAGTGATCTCCTACTTTTATTGAGAACCTGTTCCCATGGCAACATTGCTGTCACAGTGCCTAGCTACCTAAGTATAGCAAATTAAATTTACATTTGTGTGTGTGCGCCTACTTTTTTTTGTCTGAATAAACACACACACATTTTGTGTGGGTATTTGGATGGCATATTGTATGTATCTTTTGGGGCCTAGGACACTTGGTTGGGATCTTTTCTCATCCAGAAATAAACATGTACTATAACTTAATGAAGAAATACATTTAAATAATACCACAGACCCTGAGGCTGGAAGACCTAAAACTTATAGTTAGCCGTATATTTTGTAATGTTTCAAAACGTATTTTTGAAGAGAAGAAATGTTCTGTGGAAGTAGATAAGGGATTGCAAACCTGAAATTCTGTGTGTTTTAAAGATTTACATTTAACTAGCATATATATACATTACATCTTGAGATACCAATGTTGTGGTAACCCAGCGTCAGCTTTGTACGCTTCTACATATTGGATTGCTTTGATGAACTACATTGTTCTGTGGTCACGCCTTGTAAACATTATAATTGTTCTTTTTTCTAAATAATCTAATCAGGGTTCCTTGTGTGGTAGGTATAGAAACCATTGTCATTTTACGTAGCTGAGAGACTTAAATAGGGTATTTTAAAAGGTAATTACAGTGGCTGGGTTATGCGGCTAGAATTCTAATGAGAGGTTTTAGTGTTCCTGAGAATGCTATGTGTGTTTAACAATTCCTGGTCCAAATACTAGGGTGCAAAACTGACAAGTGATAACGTAATAGAATAAAATACACAGTAAGCTTAGAGGGCAAAAATAAATTTTATACCAGCTCTCTTTCTTCATGTATTAGTGGGAAACATAATGGTGGTATGCAGTAGTAGGAAATGTAGTATGCTGCAGCCATCTCATACTTGAATTCAGTCGATTACAGTGCAGCTGTAGTTCTACATCTTCTTTTTCCAGCTCTTTCAAACAGCTACTGACTGTTTTCATGGAAGTATAGCAGCTGCCCAGGAACAGCTTGTCTCAACTAAGTCTCAGATTTACCATGCAAAACATACAGTTGTTTTTTAGCAGCTGCAGCAAAAAAAGTGCATTATTTTCTCACGGGTGAATTTACTGGAGTAATTAACTAATCATTAATGTGCCTTTAGGTGATCTTATATAACCATTTTGGATGCTTTAAATGTTCTATACTTCATATGGCACTTTGAAGTATACTGTGTATTATACTAGTAGAAGGATAGGGTAAAATTACAAAGTCTCAGTACGTATGAATTTATTAATGCTTAAGGCTTTCTGCATCTAATCAGTGCTGAGTGTTATGATTGATAGCAGTCATGCTAATACATATTTAGCAGATTAAGTGGCTCCCTGACTAGTACTCCTCTTACTCTTTTTCCCCATCATCAGTATCATTTAGGGAACTGCACTGTCATAAAGAAAATGAGCAAGAATAGGAAACAATTGTCCTTTGCTTCAAGCTTTAGATGATGTACTAATGTACTTTTGGTATGTACAAAGCAGTGGTGATAGATTATTTTTATATATCTGCTGAAGAGAAGATAACTTCTGTGTACTTTTGCAGCAGTTACGGTATGAGTTGGGTATAAAGCTTCTTTCTCTGTAACTAAACAGTATAACTGGAACCTCTGTTGATAGAGACTTATGAAACCCAAATTTCATAAATAGCTGCTGCAGATAGCTTAGGTGTATGTGGTTTAGCTTCATTGCTGGGGAAACATAGAGGAGTATTTCCTGAGACTTTCCTGGTTTTCTATTATTCTGACGTTGTTTCCTGAAATGCAGTTTTAGACTGTATCTAAACACCATGTTTTAGTGCCAGCCACGCTAACTGCTGATGTAATATTACTCTGTAATTAAGTGCTTTTCTTTGACGGTAGGGAGATGGATAACTTTTTAATGAATTCCACTTTTCTACAAAGAATTATTACTTGATGCAAGAGAATTGGCCAGTCATCCTCACCTCTGTGCCCAGCAAGATCATGGAGCAAATCCTGGAAACCGTATTAAGGCAAGTGGAAAGTAAGGAGGTGATCGGTGGCAACCAGCACGGCTTCACTAGGGGCAAATTGTGCCTGACAAATTTGGTGGCCTTCTACAATGGTGTTAGAGCAATTGGTGGATGAAGAGCAGTTGACATCATCTACCTGGACTTATGCAAAGCATTTGACGCTGTCCCGCACAGCATCCTTGTCTCTAAATTGGAGAGACATGGATTTGACTGATGGAACTCCTGGTGCATAAGGAATTGGCTGGATGGCAACACTCAGAGAGTTGTGATCAACAGCTCTATGTCCAAGTGGAGACCAGTGATAAGTGGTGTTTCTCAGGGATCAGTATTGGGACCAGCACTGTTTGACATCTTTGTCGACAACATGGACAATGGGATCGAGTGCACCCTCAGCAACTCTGATGATGACACCAAGCTGTGTGGTGCAGTTGACAAGCTGGAAGGAAGGGATGCCATCCAGAGGGACCTGAACAAGCTTGAGAGGTGGGCGTGCGCAAGCCTCATGAAGTTCAACAAGGCCAAGTGCAAGGTCCTGCACATGAGTTGGGGAAATCCCATGCACAAATCCAGGCTGGGCAGAGAATGGATGGAGAGCAGTTCTGAGGAGAAGGACGCACGGGCGTTGGTTGATGAGAAGCTCAACTTGAACTGGCAATGTGCCCTCACAGCCAAGAAAGCCAACCATATCCTGGGCTGCATCAAAAGAAGCATTGCCAGCAGGTTGAGTGAGGTGATTTTGCACGTTTACTGCGCTCTGATGAGACCCCACCTAGAGTACTGCATCTAGCTCTGGAGTTCTCAGCACAGGGAAGACATGGACCTGTTTGAGTGAGTCCAGGGGAGGGCCACAAAAGATGATGCGAGGGCTGGAGCATCTCCCCTATGAAAACAGGCTGAGAGTTGGGGTTGTTCAGCCTGGAGAAGAGAAGGCTCCAAGGAGACCTTATAGCCCCTTCCAGTACCTAAAGGGGCCTACAGGAAAGCTGGGGAGGGACTCTGGATCAGGGAGTGTAGCAATAGGATGAGGAGTGACAGCTTTAAACTAAAAGAGAGGAGATTTAGATTAGATATTAGGAAGAAATTAGGTGCTGGCCGGGGTTGCCCAGAGAAGCTGTGGCTGCCCCATCCCTGGAAACATCCCAGGTCAGGTTGGATGGGGCTTGGAACAACCTGGTCTGGTGGGAGGTTTCCCTGTCCAGGGCAGGGGGGCGTGGAACTAGATGATCTTTAAGATCCCTTCCAACCCAAACCATTCTGTGATTCTGTGATAACTTGGTGGTGGTGGGTTTTTTTAACTGTATATACAAATTAATTTTTTTTAGTCATTGATAAAGAGAAAATGAGATAGAATGTATCAGAAATGTGAATAAACGAAGAGGAACGGATTGGTGTGTTGCAAAACCCTTTCAAGCCAATTTATCACCATTTCTAAAAATATGTAATTGTCAGCTATGATATGAGACTCCTTCTTTAACAGCTTATTTGCAAACTGAATGAATACAATTAACTTACATTTAGATTCATAAATCCAACAGATTTTTAGTTATTACAGTTGGGTCACAAATTAAAATATTCAAGGAACTACTGTTCTAAATATTAGCCTAGATTTTTAAAAAGCTAATTTAGATTAAAAAGCATGGTTAGTTTGAATTCTGCTTCTGTCTATTGCCTTATTTAAAGGAAAAAAGACATGGCTGGCAGATCTTATTGAAATGTGNAGGGAAGACATGGACCTGTTTGAGTGAGTCCAGGGGAGGGCCACAAAAGATGATGCGAGGGCTGGAGCATCTCCCCTATGAAAACAGGCTGAGAGTTGGGGTTGTTCAGCCTGGAGAAGAGAAGGCTCCAAGGAGACCTTATAGCCCCTTCCAGTACCTAAAGGGGCCTACAGGAAAGCTGGGGAGGGACTCTGGATCAGGGAGTGTAGCAATAGGATGAGGAGTGACAGCTTTAAACTAAAAGAGAGGAGATTTAGATTAGATATTAGGAAGAAATTAGGTGCTGGCCGGGGTTGCCCAGAGAAGCTGTGGCTGCCCCATCCCTGGAAACATCCCAGGTCAGGTTGGATGGGGCTTGGAACAACCTGGTCTGGTGGGAGGTTTCCCTGTCCAGGGCAGGGGGGCGTGGAACTAGATGATCTTTAAGATCCCTTCCAACCCAAACCATTCTGTGATTCTGTGATAACTTGGTGGTGGTGGGTTTTTTTAACTGTATATACAAATTAATTTTTTTTAGTCATTGATAAAGAGAAAATGAGATAGAATGTATCAGAAATGTGAATAAACGAAGAGGAACGGATTGGTGTGTTGCAAAACCCTTTCAAGCCAATTTATCACCATTTCTAAAAATATGTAATTGTCAGCTATGATATGAGACTCCTTCTTTAACAGCTTATTTGCAAACTGAATGAATACAATTAACTTACATTTAGATTCATAAATCCAACAGATTTTTAGTTATTACAGTTGGGTCACAAATTAAAATATTCAAGGAACTACTGTTCTAAATATTAGCCTAGATTTTTAAAAAGCTAATTTAGATTAAAAAGCATGGTTAGTTTGAATTCTGCTTCTGTCTATTGCCTTATTTAAAGGAAAAAAGACATGGCTGGCAGATCTTATTGAAATGTGATACAGCAAACAGTGGATATGGGGAATTACTCTTATCTTACTAGAATCTTTTTTGATTTAATATTGCCCCGAGCAATGAATACTTAGGAGACTCTGTAAACCATATGATATGAATAAACGTTGGCAATTTTAAGTCATTCTAGGTCCAAGCACATTATGAGCCTTATAATAATGGTTGAAATACATATAAAGCAAGTTGTGCTACTTAATAGAAAGTTAAAAGAACGTACCAGACACTGTGAGTTACTAAGTTACCTGCTGTTTGCAATTCTTTATGTAATGAGTATTTGAGTGTCAGTGTCTCTTAACAAATGTCTATTAGTAGCTCAGAAAAAAATGCTATGGGAGATACTTTTTTTTAACCTCTCAAAAAAGTCTGAACTCTCTTTCTTAATGCATGAAGCAAAGAAATATTCCTTTATTACATAAATTATTAGAAATAAATTACCTGGTCCTTTGAACATTTGCTGTACCAATACACAATAAACAAGTATATGTAGGTTGATTCTAGGAATTCTTCAAGATATAGTTGTATGTCTGAGGCAACATTCCCATAGGAATCTCTTTATTTGCCCTGCACTGTCCATCCCACTTTGGTAGAAAAAAGTAAAATCAAAAAGCATGAGTAGTGCACTATTGAGTAGAACTTGCGGTTACACTTCAGCATTTTCCAATCTTCACTTTCGAGGAACATTAACATTTCAATCTGCATACATTTTTGAATGTAGCAACACTTGATTGATTAAAAAACCCAAGGTTCTAAACCACAGCATATTGCAGTGGAAACCAGGCTTACTAATCTGTGTGATGAATTCCCGGAACCAGGTAAAGTGTGCAGAGATTAATGGAAAGATTTTTTTATATGGCTTTTTTTTCTTGTAATCATGTTGAAAATATAAATGGTAGCATATGTAGTAGTAAAAATGCAGTAGTAACTGATCCAAAGCTGCAAAACAGTATTTCTCATGCCAACATATTATGTAAACTCACACAAATCGCTCTAACCCCTCTCCCTCACTGAGTGCAGCTGTGTGTGATGATAACACTGCTTGAGTGTCTTCTGACTGACTGTGGGTCAAAACTGAACAAACTTCAGCATCTGATGGAAAAAAGGGGGGCGGGGTCTCTGTTGCATCCAAAGGGAACAGGAGGATATCCAGTTTTTGTATATTATTATATAAATGCTAAATAGGCATCAAAATCTGATTATTTTTATTTACAATTTCCTACATGAAAAACTTGTAGTCTGCATCATTTAATTCTGTGTCTAGCTGCATTAAACACCTCAGAACTTTGGTTTGGTAAAGAGCAAGTTGCACAGATTCAGCTCAGTGAGGTTATCTTGAGATGCATGCCTTGTGACAATATTACCTTTATAAAAGAAATCAGATTAAAATCCTACTGAATTCTGGCAGTGCATATTTAAGTGTTGGCAGATTGTTTCTGCAGGGAAGTGCCTGCATCAAATCAGCCCTCATCTGACATGCGTGTGTTGCTATGGCAATGGAGACTAGTGAATGTTAACACGCTGCTTCAGCTGTGTGACAAATGGGAAGTCTAAGATCTGTGATACACATTTCCATTTTTTTAAAGCATGTGTCTGCTATGCTTTTCCCTTAAAAATTTGGTAGCAATGAACCATTTTTTTTCCTTCTAATATTTTCATTGGTCGCAAGTTCACTTTGGCAAGCTTCAAAGTTGCCTATAGCGCGTTTATAAATAAAACTACTGAATTAAAAAAAAAAGCACAGCGTTTTACAGGTTGTGGGTTTATTGATCTCCTGTGAAACACTGGAAGCTTAGGTACTATTTCAGGAACGGTTTTAACACAATTCTTTCTATAACTGATGTTAAAAAGCAGCAAAGTTGGCTTTACAGTAATGACGTTTGATGTTAAAGTGGGGAAAAAACCATCATGTAAATTGTGTTAACTGTCTATATGCAAATCTGTAGGCAATGAACTGTGTATTTCAAGTTAGCTTATTTGTCTTTCATCCTTTGCATGTCTTGATAAATAATTCTCTGCTAAATGACAAAATATTACTTGAGTGTTTGTAAAGAAAAAATGAAAATTACCATCACGAAAATTAGATATATGCTTTAGGGGTTTTTTTCAGCCTGCCAGTGTTGCTGGACATGTCTGGAAAGGCAGTGAGTTTTGGACACTAGTCCTAAAGAATATCTGTTACCTGAAAATTTATGTAAATGCTCTTTGAGCATTTGAGTGCATTCTTTCTTAAATGCTGTCCTTGAAGGTCTACGTTAAGAGAAAAAATGGATGCCTCTTGGTGTCTGAATACGACTGTCCCTTTTACATCCAATAGTCTACTGCAAGTAAATTTGATTTTGGTGGACAATTTTGCTTTGCAGGCATTTCTACAAGATAGATTGGCTTGATTATGTGCGAAGAAGCCTGTCTCTTTGCAGTCTCAGAAATACAAGCTCCATTTTTTGCTCTGATAATGAGANGCTATATTCTCTTTTGATTTTTGTGACCACTCATTTCCGAAATGGTATAGTATTCTTTCATTGTATATGCATGAATCCCACCACGTGACCGCTTCCCACATGGGATCTCTGTACAATGAGCACCCACAAATAAAATGTCTGCTTCTACAACTACGGCGTGTGGCCCAGGAAGAGGATGTGCCTCAAAAGGCCCGAGAGGGTCTAGGCTGATTTTTAGTTCTAACCACAGCTGTATTTGTATTAACCTCACTTTGGGTCATAAATCTTTGATGGGTGGGTTAAAGATCAATTTTTCACATGTGTTTTCAGGGATTGCTTTGTAAACCATCAAGTACAAAGGCCATAATTATATTCGTTACCATGAGCTTGCTGTCAGAGCTAATTAGGACAACTGAAGTTTGTAAACAAGGTTTTTTTGTTCAAAGAGGACATTAATGGAAAAAGACTGTGCTTAAATGTGGAACTTATTGGCAATTTCCACAGGATTTACATTGCTGTAGTATAAAGCATGTGGAATACAGTAATGTCATTATCTAACAAAATAAAGGAAGTTTTGTTCTGGGTTTACACCTAATGTACACAGTGACTACAGGCAGCATTACCCTCTCCCCCACCCCTCAGATTAACTATACTGCATGATTACTATAAGACCTAATGATTTCTAGATATCCTTTAGAGTGTACTTTTAACAATTTTTACTGCAAAAAGTAATATATTCCTATATCTGAAACGGCTTTACTGCCATGCACTAAAAATGTTGTGATGTCTGTCAGTGATAGTTAGAAATCTACTTTTGTACTAAAAAATTATAAATTCCAAAAATTTACATTGTCTGCTTTCAATGTGTAAACCACTACTGATGTGGAAACTTCTGTGTCTTTGTAAATAAAAGAAAATTTCCCTTCTTCCTATTTAAAATTTTCATAAGTATTTTTTGTCTCAGAATTTTGCAGTATTTTAAGTAGGTACTCCAAAAAGTATTTGCTTAATAGACAGTTAATTGCATGGTATGCAGAACTGATGTCTCCTAGATGCAAAACGCTTTGCGGGAAACTGCTTTAATTAATTAAAAATTAATTTCTTCACTTACCTAGTATTTCTATAGTAATACTATTACTTAGGAATACAAATTTTCTGAAGGTGAACTTAGCCTGTATCTGATAGAAGTCTATTTTCTGTGATGGTTTGAATTTGGATCTGAGTTCAGAGAGAGATTCAGGTGTTTTCACTCAGGTCAGTCTCAGATGCTTTACCTATTAATTTTTATCTTTTAGGGCTTTGCTGGGGAGGGTAGGGAGAGCAGTTCTTAAATTTTTTCAGAACAAGTTATTTTTTGTCTTAAAGTGAAGGGAAGAATTTGATCATCAGTCAGCCTTATGAGTCCTATGTTAACTTCTAGAGTAAATTAGAACATTATTAAGAATTTTATAGCTTTGCTTTCTGTTCTGTAGCAAAAGCAGCAAGCTTGCATGCTTGATGAGCATGTTTGCTGTAACAGAAAAATATAGCTTTCCTGTTTTAGTTTCCGACTGCAGAAGATAATGGTAGCACTTCAATATGGAAATTTGTAAAGCTAAGTAGCAAACATCAATTTTTGTAAATACATTCTTGTCTGTATATTCAGCCTGTCTTACTCAATGTGTTAACTATACCAGATCATCTTCTAGCTGGCAGTTACATGGGGTAAAATTAGTGAGTTTGAAAAGGAATACCTTAGTTTCCATGGAGCTACTCTAGTCTTTATGGACATGTTTATAGGTTAGAACTGTACTGTAGGTAGAAGAAGCAGCACTGAAATAAATGGGGAACAGAAAAGCTATGTAAAAAGATTTTGAAGAAGAAAGAAATTAAGCAATAAGGAATATTTAGCATTAGGCACTTCAGAGGTAAATACGTCTAAAAGAATCAAGTTATTGTCAGATCACTTGTCAGATAGATAAATATTTCTCTTAACCTTTCTGGATTTTATTTGTGAAGAGTCAAAGACATTGCATATTATTAGCAACATAAATAAAACATCAGGAATTCCTCAGTCAGTCTTTGCTATTTGGTAGTTTGATGTTTAGTTGGCGCTATATTGTGCCCCGTTATTTCTGAGCTAGCCAGCAGGGGTAGGGTAAGAAAGTTTCCATCAGCTCCTGGGTTCATATACATGGTTCTAATAATTCGAAATGAAAGAACAGTAGAAGAACTTCATCTAGCCTCCTCCTTGGGCTAAGTATCTCAGTAGTTTTCCTAGTAAAGACACCCCCTTCCCCCCAGAATCCTAGCTAACCGAAAATGCTGTTGAGCTGCAGCGCAGTTGAGGGCCAGTTTGATTTCAGGAAAAAAAAAAAAAAAAATCTTTCCTCTAGCAGGAAATTACCATTTTTATAGTGGAATATGAAAAGTAGCAGTATTCTCATTAGCTTTGGAGATTTCAAGATGACAATTCTTGGTGTTCAATGATCTTTGTCAAGAGGCAGTTGCGTCTGACTGGACATTCAAACCAATTGACTGCTTCAGCCCGCATACATGCACCCAGCTGTATCTGAACTAATTGAGTCTCCCCTGTAAATCTAATTATAAATATAAACAGTATCATCAAGGGCTCATTAAGAAGGTGATTACTAGTTTTGGAAACATCTATAATGAAACCCTGCCATTCTAGAACTGCAGTTTAAAGCCACAAGCTAATTTTAAAGCATTAGCTACTAAGTCTCTGGAATAAATGTAGTTCTTTCAGGGAGACATTTTACAGATTACAGAAATAGAGAATTCAGTAACAAATTATAAGACATGCTTTCTCCTATACTAGGCCTATTATTTCAGTGCAAGTCCAACTCGGTGAGCAGAATTGACAGTAAAGCTAATGAGACTTTTAAATTAAGCTCAGGTTTCAATTTTGTGTAAAAGGAGAGAAGCATGAACACACAAATTTGAAATCAATTGTGACTGCTTGAAAATGCAGTCATTGGTCAAGGGTATAAACACAGTCTGTCCAAGCAGCTGGCCTTGACGCTTTTGTTGCTCTCGAATCGTGTCGGCACCCAGCCAGCTATCTTTTATAGCTGTGCAGTGGTAGGATTCCAACACCTCTATTTTGTTAGTATAGCTTTTTGACCAGTAAACAATTCCCTCGCCAACTCTTGGGCAGTTCTAACACCTGTATGAACTAAGAAGAAAAGTTGAATTATTTGCCTCATCCATTGAAAGCTTGTATTACAATATGTACTATGTGATATGCTAATTACCTTATAAATTAATATGGATAGCAATTGGAGCAAGGGCAAAAGTGGCTGTAGTAATGCTGCTTGTATGAAGCAATCTTTTTCATACATTAGTGCAGGTGGTAATTTGTTACTGCTTTTCTAAGAGAAAGGTGTGATTTTTAAAGCTTTGCACTGCATTCCTGCCCTTATACGCAGGAGGAACTTCCTGATAAAACCTAAGTCATTGTTGCCACCTCAAGATTCATCCTTGCCCTAGTGCTCTTGTTTCAATGCTCTTCATTGGAACTAGAGATTTTCCAACTCCAATTGTTACAGCTGGTTTTAACACAGAAAAGCCATGTCCATTTTTCCACCTTCAATTATGTTTTCTGCATTGGCCCTTACTGTCTCATTTTTGCTTGTTTTTCAAATGTATAAGCCCTTCATGCTCATCTCTCCTGTTTTATGTGATCTGTAAAACAACAGTACTTGTGGGTCTGCCGTAAAAATATGTATGTCTTTAAATTCAGCTGTAGCAGAATTGTACATCTTTGTGAATCCTGGATAGTAACTGACAACTGCAGGCTAGGGGGAGTTGGTTCATCATCCTTCAGTAAAATTTTGCTTGTTAAATTTAAAGAGAAGAGGAAGTGGGAGTAAAGACAGGTTTGCATCAAGAAGGTAGCACTTCTATTCAGCCTTGAAATAACCCTGTGAATTAAGACTGCTTAGGAGGTAGAAACTAGAACAAGTAGTTGAATACATAAATAAAGAGCAAGGAGAATTTTTCAAGTGATTCAGTACCTTCTTCTGTTCTGAAGTTTGCCCACCCACTCCTACCTACCACCTCCTGTGGTGCAGGACATTTTAATGCAATGTGGGAGGTTAGCATACAAATTCCTACTGACTGCATTTGTGCATAGCTTCCCACACACCTTTTGAAATAGGGTCCCTTATTTAGAAAAGTTAATGAGTATTATAGCTATGTCCCAAACTACAACTGCAGTAGGTTGAAAATTACCTGTTACATCCATTTTGGAATTACTTGGCATTTCATAATTTTTAACTTTGTTAGTGAGACAAGTTTGTGCTCCAGCTGTGAGCAGTCAGTAACATGGAGAAAGGTGGTATTGTGCTGAGGCCTGGAAAGGTAGATGCTGCATCTTAAAACAAGTACCTTGGCAAAGCATGTTGTCCAGTGAAGTTAAATGTGCTCCAGTGTTGAGTCACTGCTTGTATTGATGACACACACAGAGCTTAGGTGAGAGCAGTGATTTCTCTGCAACTACTTCATAATGTTAATATACCAAATATGACATAAGTCAACACCGATGAAGTAATTGACAGCTTATCAGTAAAACTTAGTGACGAGTCTCACCAGCTTTCAATAACATGCATGCTTTTGTCTGCTTCAGCCAGTTTTCTGTCTTACAGGAAGCTAATATACTCTAGTCCTATTTGCTGAAGGCAGCCAGAGCTTTCCAGTCTGTCTTGGTGTAGTATTCCTTGTTCACAACTGGAGCTCAGAGCTGTTACAGTAAAACGGATGGAACATGAGCTCAGGTCTAAACCCTACAGCTCTTATTATTTATCATAACTTGACTAATTTCAGCAGATAAAATACGGCATTTGCTGTTTTCAACCTTCCACTTCTCTGCAAAAAAAAAAAAAAAAAAATTATGGATCATGTGTTTGTACATTTCTGAGAAGTCAGTCTGAGCCAGCCCATACCTTGTACTGATTCGTGAGACCAGACAAATCAGTTTTATTTCTTTATTTACTAATAGGAGTACAGGAAATAAAAACAAACAACAAAGAGTAACAAATTAAATTGTTTCCTCCATTGATCTGAAAAATATGCTGATTGAACATACACTTAGCATTTACAAAAACCTTTCTGAAAGGAATAAGCAGACAGTATCTTGCTCTATTCCATTAATGTATCTTGCTTCTTAACGGCCTAATGCTAAATACTTATTCCCAAGAACAGCCCCCACATAAGTCTAAGAAGACTTTTTCAAATAGATCAAGGCTTCGATCTCGAATTCTGACTGCTTCATTGTACAGGAATATGTTTATGTTAAACCTTAAGAAGTATTACAAAACCTGTATCTAGCTGAAAAACTAAACATACTTGTAATCTACCTAACACGGACTGGGAGTGGAGAATCTTAGCAGTGGTATTTCTTATGCATCTCACTTTTGTGCTTTTGAAAAAAACCAAACATACTGCTCCTACTTTTTCATACTTGGACATGCAGCTGACAGGTGTCAGTATTACCTTGAAAAAACAATCATTTTATGGATTAACAAAACTCAGGATTTATTTTTTTTTTTAGAAATAGATTAGGTAAAACTAACTTTTGCTGTGGATCAACTGTTTACTTAACTAAACTCTGTGGGATTTAATCCCAAAAGATATAAATTTTACTTCACAAATTGAATCCTTCTAGATTGATAATAACTGTATGAAGTACAGGTGATAGAACTTGTATTTTATTCTGCTGTTAAACTGCAACAGAGACAACAACTTACTTAAATAAGGAGATACTCCTTTTTGAGAGATGTATGCTATTGTCATGTATGTTTATGTCCTTGTCCCAGATATACTCAGGGGTAATAAAGTGGTGATGATCCTCAGAAAATTAATAATAAAGACATCTGAATGAGGAATAACAGGATGACCTTGAATGGTCTGAACTGGGAGATGAAATAAACTCTGGTCTGTGCTCTTAAAATAGAAGACATGAAAAAATTGGCAAAATACACTGAGGCATGTGGCCCTTAGGTGGGTCTCAACTCCTTGTCTAGGACTCTGAGACATCTGCTGAGCTGGAGACTAGAGCTAGGCAAGTTAGCCACAATGAATACTAGAGGTCTGTGACATGTGGAAGTCACACACAGTTCTTTTAAAATTACTTTTAGTTAGATGGGGATAGCAAGCATTATGTCTCATTAAGCTTCTCTTTCTTCACATGTAAATCCTGATTCTCTGCTTCTTCTCACATGATCTATACAAGTATCTTGTGCAAATATTTGATAACTTCAGAATTACCAGACAGCTGCAGTCTTTACTGTCCAGCAATCCAACACCAGTCTCTGCTGGCCGGGGCCCTCCACTTGAGAACCCAGGCAGCTTTCCATTAGCACTTGCTAAGCACATTTTGATGTTGGATAGTCAAATACCAGCCACTGCAATCCAGCTAGCTACTTGTTTTTTCCCCCCTCATCTCCACCAGAATCAGATTTTTCCTTCTGCTTTGATGAAGTACGTTTCAAAAGCAAATACAAATACATCATAGCCTGACAGACATCATTCTACCAGCCCAGCCTCCCACTGTCTGCTGCTGCCTTTCTGACATTTCAGTTCTTTTCAGATTTCCTGAAACTCTGAAGCTCTGAGCTGAATTCTATCTTTGCATAGGCATTCCTGCTAAGAAAACACGGGTTTCTTAGACTTCATTTACCATTATTGAAGCATTTGGTCTCTGTCCAAGAAGAAACTGTGCATAACATTTAATTCTTGTCAATTTGCTTCTGTCTGCGTGGAAGATTTTCATGCAGTGTTTGGCTTTGGAAGGTTTATTTGAGCTTAAGGTGCTGAAATTTTGCTAACCATTTAAGCAGGGGAAAAAAGCTTTCGCTCATTGAGAAGAACCACATCGGAAAGGCTTGAATCAAAGGCAGGGAGGAGGGTGTTTGAGTCACTGGACTAGGGGCCAAAACTAGACTGAGGGATTTTTAATGGAATGGTTTTTTGTTTGTTTTATCTTTTGTGTTCTATATTATATTTTAGGTTGGGGTTTTTTTTTCATTGTATCATAGTCTGGCATGGAAGTACAAATGGACATAATAGAAATATAAAAAATATGAAGTGACATACACTGCAATACTTACCAGTAGATGAAAAATCAAGGATGTGTTATCTTCAGATGGGATTGACTGCTTTGGAACCTGGAGTTAGTTCAGCAAGATGAAGTTACTAACAAGGAGTGTGTTACACAGAGAATGCGTTCATTCACACACTACATTTTTCTCAAGTATTCTTTCCTCAGTCAGAGTAGCATGCCAGCTTTGCCCTTACTCTCTAGCAAATGGTTTGTTCCATAGACTGAAGACTGTTTAGTGACAGGCACGCTAACTTTGGCCTTAAAGGTACACGATTAGATTCTGCCTAAAGGAATTTGTATCTTTGTGTTAAATAAGGACACCAGTACTTGCCTTTATCTAGAAATATCTCAAGAGCTCAAGACTGAAGCAGATACAACAGAAGTGAGGTTTTCACACAAGTACCAGAGATGATTACATTCTTTGCTTTATCATTTTACCCTCACTAAAACCTCTTTAACACTTCACTACACAATTTCACCTTCCAGACACCTGAACTGTGTAAAGCAAGCGGGACCAGTCTGTGTTTTGGGACCTAGAGGTACGTGTTTTGGTTTGGTCCATGGATGTATGCCTTTGCCATGTGCATAGGCAGGGACCCCTTATTACTGCCCCTTGCCTGTTATCTTTAATCTGCTCTGGTCATGATAGTTTAAGTATTTAGTGAGATTTCGTATATTCTATTTTGCCTTTTTTAATACGGGAACAAAGAATCTGTTAGCACAGCTAAGATAACAGCAATGTTCCTGGCTCATCTTAATTAAACTGCTTAGACCTGTACTCGAATACTTTGACTACCTCAGACACAGCACAGTTTCAAAAGTAATAATAGTGAAGAAAATACGTAACCAGCAGGCACAGTATTTTCATGCAGCTGAATTTACCATCTGGCTTGATGACTCTATGAATACTTAGACTTTACTCACATAAGGTGACATTTTTAGTTACACATGCGGCTTGGTCAATAATTCTGCCTTCCCAGAAAGGTTACTAGGTGTGAGTCAGTGGTTACAAGCAAAGTGAAAACTTTGAGGTACAAGATTTGTCCGTTGTTCAGTGGTGCAGTAAGAAAACAGATCAAGTAGCATTTGCGGTACTTTTCCTAAAATACATGTTTTGTACATCATAGTACTCTACACCAAGTATATTTATACATCCACTCTGTGTAGTTGTTAGAGAAGAACATGTCCCAATGACAGGTTACAGGCCTATGAAATTCAGCAATGGAGATACATGCTTCATTGTTGGTGCGCAGCCACAACACTTAATGCTCAGACTTCTGACAGCAACGACCAATTTGTGCTTTAATGTGAGCATGTAGAGGGAACTGGATATATAATTCATGCCTCAGATTCTTTTACTCAGACTTTGAGTCAAGCTGAAGTTTCTTGCTTTTTATGTCAGATTATAGAACAATGTTTGCCTTACTATTTAAAGTTCCTCTAAAAGCAGAATCCACATATGGACAATTGTTTCAGGACAGGAAACATTTTGTTGATATCAAACTTAGGTCTTCATTTCACTGTAATTCTGGATTTCTCAGGCGAAATTAGCAAAGATGCCATTCAACATTACCAAAAAAACCCACTGTATCTTATAAACTACTGCCCTCTACTGCATTTTTAAAATAGATCATAGAAGTAGGCATTATGTTAACTCAAACCATACAAGTCTCAATTCTTGTCAGGTTTGTGAAGATCATTCAATGTCATCATTCAACCAGCCCACCTGTCCAGCAAAACTATAAAGTAAGTAGTATTCAGAGTTTCAGGGAAGAAAAATCACAATGTACCTGAACCAGGGGAAATCAAAAAAACCAAGCATAATTGTATTCATTATGTCTCCCATCTTTCATCTCCCAACTACATAAGAAAAATACAGCTTCACAATCATTGTAGAATTAAAAGCACCCTCTAGTCACACAATCATTGTAGAATTAAAAGTACCCTCTGGTCAGTTCTAGCTAGTGAAGTACAAGTTGAAAAAAACCCGAAACCTGTAGGAGATGTGAAACACAACTAATATTAATGCTTTTGGATTGGCTGAGGTTCACAAATCTCTAATGCTACTGACCACCGAAGATGCCTACCAGCACAAAAGACATGAGTCAACACAAACCTATTTCTTTCCCTAAGAACTGAGGTTTTCATATTACTGAACGTGGCTCACATACAGGATACATCTCAGAATAAACGGCATCAGAACAAATTAGGTGCTAATCCTCTTAATTTAGTTCCCCAGGAACTGATGTTTTGTTTCAGCATAGGAGAGACATTTCTGCAGGATGTGAGACACTTCAGACTTAACTTAGTTCCTCCAATATTTACAAAGCATTCTATGTGCTCCTACCTCACTCCTTTCTAACAGAGAATGGGCAGACTGAAGTATAAAGACAGTGCCACATATTTGTTATTAAAATATATTGGCTTAAGGTCAGGTAAATAACTTTGCTTGATGCCGTCATGCTCAGGAATGTTTTTCTTCCCCCTTCACTTTCACTGCTGTGACCAAGCTTTGCCATTCATTGCCGGGACACTACACCTGAAAATTTGTTGAGATATTCTTCCCTCTAGTGGATTCTTTGTTAGTTGTACCACAAAGACAGAGCCAAAGTTTACAGGAAACAGAGTTCCATTTGTCTTTATAGAAACATGCTTACAGTCCTATGGCTATTTCTCAGAAGTGAAATCAATATTGATTTTGATGGCAAAAAAGAGTCCCTGGCACACAGAGTTTTAATACAACCAGCAGCATGTCCCAGGAGGGAAACTATGGGTTTGGATACTATTACCAATGTTTAAATTCCAAACCTCCCAGGTATTTCCAGAGAAATTAGATGTACACTTTCTAAAAGTTCCCATGAGAAACTGACGAAGCAGTTAAGAGTTTCAGTATCATGTCGTCACCAAATCTTCAAGTAATTTCTCCTCATTAAAAATCCCTTCCCTTTGTAAGCACTCATTTAAAAAAAGATTTAAATTAACACAAAAGAAGCTTAAAAACCATTGACCACTGGGAATATTCCATTTTCTTTTGTTACAAATTCAGAATTTGTAGGCAAGTTTTACAATTGCATGAAGTTGGGGGAGGAAAGGCAGAGTAGTTTGTTTTTTCAGTGTTTAAGAGTGAGTATACTAGCATCTTCCAAAGCATTGTACAAACACTGACTAAAGTTAACGTAGCCCTGGAATTAAAAGAAAGTGGGAAAAAGTAAAACTGATGGGCAAGTTCTGCTCAAAGCAATGCAGCGAGTTACCAGAAAGACAGGTTTGCAACTATTATGAAAATTGCTAGATATGTGACGCTCTCTTCCCTCCAGCTTTGATTACAGACAAAAATCAAGGATTACTTTGATTTGGCTTTACTGTTCAAAATAGTCTTTTTGTCTTAGCTAGCTAGCTGCAACTAGATCATCTTTAAGGTCCCTTCCAACCTAAACCAAACCGTTCTATCAGATCCATACTCTCTGAGGGTACAACTGACCTTATATATTTACCACCTTTGAGAGGTGGATAAAATCTGTTTTGTCTTGAAAGTTCGTGTCTTTCAACATCCACTGCGTTAGTTACCTTCATATTCGAGTTTGAGAAAGAGTAGCGGACTGTCAAGGCAGAATGAGAAACTGAGCATAAAGAAAAGATCTCTTAGGCACAATCACACAGGCCCAAGCATCTCAGTTGCATTGCAGGAGTGGGGCAGTTCAACCAGTGGATGCGAAGCCTGGGTAAGAAACAGTGACTGTAACACTTCTTCCAGTGGCAGCTAGTCTTTGGTGCACGATAGGAATGCTGTTGTGTAACAGATAGGAAAATTGTAACTAATTTTTGGTTCTTTTAATACATATCAAAAGACATTCAAGATGTGGTCAGATAGTGTTGAAGGATTGGGGAGTGGGAGGCATATCTTAACAGGTTTGGGTTTGTTTTGTTTTGTTTTGTTTTTTTTTTTTTAATTCAGTTCCGAAAGACTAGCAAAATCATCAAGTGTTTTTCAACTCAATGCTGTTCACACAAATGCAAGCTAACTCTGTCAGATGGCCCTGCTTTGCAAAAGCCTAGATTTTCAAGTTGTTCAAGTCACAGTAGTCAAACTCAGGCCGATCTGTAAGGTGCATAACATGTGACTTCCTCAAATTCATTAAGTCCATTGAAAGTAGCTGTCATTGCATAAATTGGCCTGTTGAATAATCATCAATCAGGAGAAAGTTTCTAGTTGCATTGCTTTGTGAAAGGCATCAAAATGCATTTTCTATTTGCATTTTTAATCTACTAAAGTGATTCAGTTTTCAAATTTCATTAGGGACTTTATATTATTGCTGTTCATCTTATTTTAGCTTACTGTCCTTTTCCACTTTCTCCAGCTTCTAAGCCTTTTTTTTCCCCTTCAGTATTTCATGCTAAACATTCTTTCTACAAAAGGAGACAGCTTACTTTTTTTGCATCTCAAAATTTGCTTTCCTTCACATAAAAGAAATAATTTTGTATCTGGGCCAAGTGTTTGTGTATCCAGGTTACACAAGTACAAAGGTTCATTAGCTCACTAGCCACTCTGTAACAACTTACAAGGCTACAGAAATATTTTATTTATAATTTGGCTTTCCAGTATCCTGACATTTAAAATAACCTGCTGCTTTCCAGATTTTCAGCAGTAGTTCTTTAACAGCCTCAGTAACATGCTATGCAGTCTTTGGTTAAAAGCTAAATTTAAGAATTTGCTCCAGTACACAGAGATCATTTTAGAAATAACAGATGACTGTTAGCTGAAAGTGACACTGATCCATATAAAGCACCTTTAAGTGCTGAGAAAGTGCAAACAGTACTGTAAAGTGGTAAGATGTGCTTTAACTGGTAACAAACCGAATAGAATCTGCAAGAGTGCTGGAAGTACTACCATGATACCACTATTGCTTCCAAATCTGCTGGGGTGGGAGGAATAACTTAAGCTTCAAGTATTTGAGAACTAATCCCTAAAACCTGAAATGAAGGTAACTTGCTAAACTAACTTAACACAAAATTAGTGATCACCTGTTACAAGCAAAGGAAAAGAGTTCAGGATTGGGATATTCTGCTCATACACTGCATGGTTTAGAACAAGAAGTTGGCAGACAACATCAATATAGACAAACCATTAAGACAAACTTAACACCAATATTTTGAGTAAAATGTTGCATATTAATTTCTTCCATTTCCAGGGCTCATATTACATTTTGCTTTTGTCTGAAGAATGACAATTTGGGAATGAAACATTCCACTTAACACGTATTTATTGATCTGAATGACCACAAAGTAAATTAATCTTAGAACAGAGGGAACTGTTAAGCTAGAACTTTGGAGGAAAACTGTAATTCAAGCAAAAGTCAACTTAATTTATCAAAACTGTAATCCCATCATTAAAGTAAGCATTTCAGGTAGCACAGCAAAATAGCACCACAGAATATGCAACTATAACTTTGTTATTTCAAAAATGCACAATCCAAGCTAGCACCAGTGTTATATCAATATTCTAGAATTACACAGGACAGCATGGCTTGGCTTCACTCTAGCCAGGCTCCCTTATCATTCTGTCCCCACTTCCCTGTGTTCTCAGCCTTCACAGCTCTTCCAAGAACTGGGACAGAGCTTTAGTTGCAGGACTTTCCCCATTTGAATAGGGAGCTGGATGAAGGCCACATTCCCCTTTCTCCTGCAATCATATGGGGTGTCAATGAACCCTGAAGAAGGCACGAACAAGAATTGTACTGGGACAAGATGGATGATTCATAGGAGTCTAGGGCATGGAAAGGAGCAGCAGGCACTAACACTCATTTTGTATTACAGTCTTCATGTTTAAAAAAAAAAATCCCTTACATGGCAAGTTTGAACCTTACTGTTTTTTCTTCTTTCTCAAGAGTTTTAAGCAATCATTTGAACTATAGGTTAGTGAAGCACCCAGGCCAACCACCAGAGGACTTATGCTTGCCCACCAGGCTTTTAGATCACTTTGATAAGGGAGATAGTTTCCAGCATTTTTTTTGCCCTAGAGAATCATGGTCTACCCCTCAAGTTTCCTTAGAGCCACAATGCACCATTTTTAATTGGAAAAAGATTGTTTCAGAGAACCACAAAACTGTATGGTCAACATGCATGGGCTTGTGGATAAGTTTGGAAACTGACATTGTAAAGGCAACCGCAAGAATTTAGGACACTTCAAGACTGAGGGACTAAGTTCAGAACGATTACCTGAACAAAAGCATGAGACATCCCAAGAGCTTTTTTTTCCCCTCCATACGAGATGAGCAAGAAAGCAAACAAAGGAAATAGAGTAATCTCAGTCCCACATCTCCATAAATTCAAGAACAATTAACAGAGAACACCAAACATACCACAAGATCATAGGTGCATTTGGAAGATGAACCAGGCACCAGTTACTGTGAAAAAGTGTGACACCATAAATCCATGGGGAAGAAAACCAGCAACAAGTTGACATTCCAACTGAGCAATGAGACAACACATTATTCATAACAGGAGACAAGCTGTATTAGATCAACTTTATTATGTTATCAAAGTTTGACAATAAAATATTCAAAATCTATTGAACACATTCATACACAAAAAGAGCATATAAAATGCTAGGTCTCAGAATATGTTCCATACAAAATACTGTTAAGTATAGAGCAGCAAAGTCATTGCCAAACATTCCCTGAATTTAGGAGGGCCTTGAACACACTGTGCTCCAAGAACTACCTTAATACCAAACATTCCTTCCTTTGGTCTGCAAGTCCTTTGCAATTATTGCTAGTTATTGAAGCCTTCTGTTTTTAAACAGAATCACATAGTGACTCTGAACCTCTTCAGAAGTACTACAATGACAGCTGAAAGCTTCTTCAGCATTTTCTGACATTTTGTCAAAAATAAGAAACACATTTGGTCCTTAAGACTATTTTTGGTTTCTGAAAATATCCTGAAAGAATAAAACCAAGTAAAAATTATGGGAAGAGACAGACATGATCAATATGTTAGGTATAATGAAGATATGTTTGCAAATTCAAATATTTCAACTATGCAGTGTGGCAAAGCACCTGAGTTACTCCTCTTAAGGAAGTGCCACATTCTCCTCTCTTTAAGGACTTATTTCTTCAGACCTCCCTCCCCACAAGAATCTAGAATGCTCAAGTGTACACAGCTCTAGTAGGCCTGTAACAGTAATGCTAAATACTCTTGCCTTGTAGAGGCACATGCCGTAGTAAGTAAGCACTTCTCAACATGCCAAGTGAAGTGGTGCAGTTTCAGCGATGAGAATAGTGTACTTTACTTGCCGCATTCACTTTTCAATGAGAGCTCTATCCTAATATGCAGGAAACTGAAAATGAAAGGGCTGAAGAGGATTTGGTACAAAAATCCTAACTTCTGGACACAAAACAGAACTATAGGCCGCAGAACCCATCACATCCAATCAAAATCTCACTAGAAGCACTGTGCTTGCTCTAGCACAGTACTTAGAACTCAGGTACGCACATTCTTGTGCAGCAAGGTTTTATAGTGACAAACAACATAAAACAAATCAAAAAAAGCCCTGAAAAACTTTCAGCTTCATTTTACCAGGTTAACTAACACAAGTTTGTTTAGAGAGACACACTCTAGAGCTTGTCTGCTAATGGAAAGCTGATTTACAAATCTTTAGGTTAAAAGGTACAGTCAACTCATCTCAAACACAGTACTAGGTTGCCAAAACTAGAAAAAGAGTTAAGATTTTTTTTCTTTTTCAGGCACAAAAAGTAATAATTTTAAAAGTAATAAAGGAAAAAAGAATAAAAAAGAGCATCTTTTTGAATCGTGTATTTTAGAACTTCAAATCACAAAAAACCCTGAAGCTAAACTCTTGGTATGGGATTGAAAATAATACCGATTAATGGGTAAGGATCTAAATGAAGCTTAGAAAAATTCTCCACATCAGATTAAGAACTCTTTACCTATATTCTTTTCTCTTTTTTTTTCCCCCCCCCCAGCCCTTGACGCCCATGTTGGTAGCCTGCAATACAGCTTCCAGCTCCACTCATTCCAGTCCTTATTAACAGGCATTCTACTTCAGCAAGAAATACAGATTGTGGTAAGCTGTTCTCAGTAATTTCTTTCTGTTATGAACCAGTAACGTAGCAATTTATTCAAACATTAGACCACAGAATCAGACCACAGGAAGAGCTTTATCTTTGAGCAGTCTTGGAACACAAGCCTGAAGCTTATCCAGCTGACAGCCCTGCATAAAATATAACACTTTGCTAAAGGACTTTTGGTAGGGATTTTTATTTTGTTTTTTCGGTTTTTTTTCCCCCCTCATTTCAACCATTACCAATTACAAATGGCTTGGGGCAACTCAGTACTTACTCTGGAAAAGTCTAGGCAATATATTGCTGCTGAACTGTAGGTTCCTGGGGAACTGATGACAAGATAAACGTTCCACTTTAAAAATTGGGAATATCTGTCCTCTTCCTCAAAGGTAACAGGGAAGATGCAGGGGGGGAAAACGAAGCTATATAAGGAAGTTAAAACCTAGGAAGATACTTAGCTTATCCATGACCCTAGTTCAAGTTGTTACGGATGTACAAGTAATTTCTGATTAAAACTTAAAGCCTTAGGCCTACCTCCTGTGCCAAAAAGTTTGCATTCTACAGCAACAAGAGTTCAAGCCTGTCATTTCAACACATCTTATTGATACATTTAAAGACAGCAAACATTTTATGCATGCTACCAAAAGAGCTAGAAACTTTACCCTTTAGACAACTTCACTTTTGTAAATAATGAATCCTCAGTAGTTCTGATGAGTTTCTGAAACTCTTGCAACAGTTTTCTTCGAGGACCTAGCATTTTGAAAGCATTCAAAATTGTGTTTTCTGGAAATGAAGTGCAGTCTAACTGGGTGACTGTTTTTAAAGCAAGCAAGAGAGAATCTTCAAGTGAAACTATTTCTCCAACAGCACTTCTGTAATCAACATTGTAAATACAAGGGCCTCTAGGGTATCATTTCCGTGGCATTCAGAGTTCATTTTTTTTTTTAAATATTGTGTAAAACTATACTGTGGGAAATTAACAGAGTTGCACATTCATCAATTTATAGAAACATTTAAGGAACAGCGTGTGTCCCAACTTCTTGAAACAGCAATAATGAAACTTGTAATCTATGGGAAGTGAATTTTAGTCTTAAAATGCAAAGTTTCTTTTCAGCTGAATGCAGTGTTGTTCCAAACACTACTTGGTCAGTAACTGGATCAAAGCCTAAGTATTTGACTGAGAAAAAGGTTCATACTTCACACTGTATTATGCTGGCTTTCATTCCCCACCCTATTTCAGGGAGCTCACTCATTTTTTAATTAATGCCCAGCATCCGTTTTAATTTCCACTGCAGAAGATAATTTTTCACCCAGAAATGCAATGCAATTCTGCACCTGTATGGATTGTTTGCCAGTATTCAACTCTATCAGCTTTAATTAACGTGCTTCTCCATACAGCTATAGTTATTGCAAGCACCAACCACTGTTTAGCTTCTTTCCCTCATTGATAAATAAAGCACAAGGTGAGAACTCCTCAGATACCACATTGTAAGTAGCCAGGTTCTAGAAGTCAATAAGCAAACAATTTCTTCCTTTTTTAAAAGCAAAACCAAAAAGGTCCCTTATAAGAAGCTTCAAGTAATTCGCACCTCTCTTTTTTCCCCCCCAAAAAAAGCTGCAACAAAAGAAAGGCTGGATATGACAAAGGTAGTGCAGTACTGGGCAGACCTGTTCCTTATCTAGCCTAGTAGATATGCACATTTACAAACTAAGGGACTGGGAACTGTGGATCAGAATACACAAGACCCTTTAAAAGGTTTACTGTGCTTCCCAAATTAATATAATTCCCTTGTTTTATGGGCATCTGAAATCACAATCCTTCCTAGCCCTCTCACTCAAACCCTGCAAAGACCACACAAAGAACTCAGGTGTCTATGATTCTATGTAGTATGTGAAGGGGCTGTACAATCTCCAAATGAAAGTCTCCAAATGAATATTGGACACAACACCAGAGGCACCAAAATGCGTATTTGACCAAATTTGCAGAATGTGAAAATACCATGAAGCATCATAAACACAAATCAGAGACAAACGATCATTTAGGACAAACAACTTCTTGAACACAGCCTTAAAAAAACAAACCACAAAATAAATAATTCAAATATCTAAATATCAAGGGATTAAAAGGCATTTTCCCATATTTAAGGGAAGGCATCACAGGTGAGGAAGAATAACTGTCAACACAAGGTATCACAAATCAAAAAGCAGCTTTTTCACATAGGATATAGTAGTATCATTGGATAGCATTTGAATATGCTCGTTTCCCGAAAGCTCAAACATCACCACTTCCTGTTTTTGCATGGCCACCCACTTTTGACATTGCAAGGCACTCTGTAAGTTTACTGTACCGTCCCCATCACTGTAGAGAATCTTGGGTTCTTTGTCAGGAAAACTTTCGTAGTGGAAAGAATCGGGTGTTTCCACACCAGTACCATAAAGACAGTGTATGCGCACACCAGGCGGTGTCATCTGGTAGACCAGGGGTTCAGTGTCTTGTCTCATGAGCCAGCCATCTTCAAAACTGATGTCCCTGTAGAATTTTTGGTAATCCCGAAGAGTGTAGTTAGCTGTAGGTGTGCTTACAAAGACCTTATCTGGAGGCCATGTGTAGTTGTAGGGGAGCATCCAGTTTGTGGAAACTGCTGATCTCTGCTGGTCTCTAATCTTGAGTGAACTGATAACAGGGATTCTATTGTTGTCGCCTTCAAAAAAAAAGAAATGGAATTTCATTACACACAAAGCAAAGCATGAATCTCAACCAGCAGCAATTACTACCACTCACAGTGATAACATGAATAAAAATTTTATTCTCTTTGCTTACAGTGACAATTTGGGAAATTTTTCCTCATTCATGATTGTCTGAATAATTAACTTCTGCAAACTAACTTCTAATAACTTACAAATTTAAATATAAGTTGATGAATGGATGACCAACAAACCAAGAACACTGCTGCCTTTCCAATATACTCCTTTTTAAAGGCGAAAATATTTCCTACATTAGCCAAGTAAGAAGTCATATTTTATTAGGCATTATTGACACCATTTGCATGTTTTGTCTTAAATGCTCTTCTGGAAATGTGTTTTACAGCAATTCTGGTACCCAGATCATGTTTTTACTGAAAGAACGGAAAAATACTACTATCCGTGCACACATAAGAGCTCATAAGGACACTTTATATGCTTAACAAAATGTTTAAAGTTTTGCATATTCAAAACAAGCAGTAGCAGTATTTCATTCAGGATAGCTGTAAAAATTACTATATAGTTTATTAATCATTTGGCATAGTGTTTTACTAGTTTGTGTACTCCCTTCATAACAAAACTTACCAGAACATGCCTACAATTGAAAGAAAATAGCAAAGTGTTAATAGTTACCTAAAAAAAAAAATAACTGTGTCATAAAAGGAAACAGAACAAATACTGTATGGCAACAGTAAACAGAAGTTCCGTATGGCAAGTATTACTGTCTCCGCTTATGCTATCAAGTAAGAATGCTGCACTCAATGACCAATTCAGTAGTAGTACTTCAGCAAAAGAAGAGCTAGAGCTTGTTAGCTTCTGGTGCAAACCATGGGGGAAAAAAAAAAAAGGAAAAAATCACCAATACCAGCATCTTCCCTTCCAGTCAGCATTTCAAGACTGCTAAAATACTTCTGTTGCTCAGAACACAGGTTTTCTTCAATGTAGAACTATTATTTTCTAGCAACTCTGGTAACCTAAACTACATCTTTGCCAGGGGAGAACAGGAAAAAAAACTAACAAATCTTGAAAGACCAGTTGATAACTACTATATTTGGGAATTTTTTTCAGCTGGCCAAGTTTTTCCAAGGCATTGTATTCATATAATATAAATTTCAAGAGCTAGAGCTTATTATCAGCTCTCTTTTGTCAATATCCAATAAACCACAAAATGGTTACGTTTTACCGAATTTAGGCTTACTCTTATTACAGAGCTAGTGTTTGACCAAAACATGTCAAGAACTTTTTTGTAGATGTCAAGTCCATTGTTTTCTTAGCCGTTTGTTCCAAAAATGGCTCAAACTAACACATGACCAAGTTATAATTTATATGCCTCTTTCTTCATAGTTTAATCATTCTTCTTGCATCTTCACAGAAATTTAAAGCAGCTTAAATGGCAGATATAGTGATTACTAGAAGCAACTTTTAAAAAAAAAAAACCCTGAGACAGATCCGAGTTTATTTTCATGGTGACTGTCTTGATCAGACCTATTTTCCATTATCACAGTGGCTAGCACTCCTCAATTCTTTTGTCAGCTGAACCTTGAATCAGATTTTCTGTTGTTAGGTCCAGGTGGTTAGAGCCTGTAGCTATGTAGGGCAACCACAACATAGAAATTAGAACACTGAAACTGCTATTCCTGAAATAGCAAAGTGTATTTTTCAGTTCCGTAAGGTGGCACTATTGCTTCAGCAAAGAGACCTAAAGCACAGTCTTTCAATGCCCTCTTTAGGTGGGCTACAGAGAGACGTTGCTAGTATAATTCTGAAGCAGATAAAAAGGAAACTCAAAAAGAGCACAGCAAGAATCACGCAGGTCCTGAAAAATGTTTCATATTACTGTGTGGTATAAATACTTAACTGCGCACACTTACCACTAAGCTACTGAATACTACTTGGCAGTTTTCAAAGAAAGCCTGAGTTCCAAATTGAACAATGAATGGAACGTGTGCAAAATTTATTTACAGTAGAATAACCAAACACAGAACCTGACTATTCCAGCCTTCTCTTACAGAACTGTTACAAAATGCTTATCAAATCCTTTATCTTTCTCTGAAATGCAGAAGTACTCTGTGGTGCAGAAGTACTCTGCAGGCACAGCAGGCACAACACTCGCTGACATTATAGTGAACAAAATACTAGGTTTAAGGAAGAAACTGCTAGCATCTCAAGCTGACAAAAAACCCCAAACTAACCACCACAGTGAACTTTGTATCTTTGCTCACTGTAGTGGGAAGAACATCCTCAATTTATTGGCACTGCAATCTGAATGATATAAATATTGATCCTGCAAAGCACATGAATAAGTAGCAGAAAGTATTACAGAAGATCTAGAGAAGATAATTCCACCTGTGTACTGTTTACCACTTTGATCACACAGCTGTGGATTTGACCTGAAGTTCCTAGCCATTACCATATTTTTAAACAGGAATGGGAACAGAAAGAATGCATTCGTGGCTTGCCTTGTCTTTCCTGCAACAACACAGTATTTTTCTTTAAAGCGTCAATTCTTCTGCATACTAACACCCTGATAATGTCAATTTTAGAAACTCTTTACTAATGTAATCCAAGGGTTAGTGCCTGATGGTGGTGATTTGCTACAGATATTTGAGACAGAACTAGCCTAAAAATGTGCATTCAGATATGTTCTGCCCATTTAACTTTCCTAAGTGATTCTTAAATTTCTGCTCTAAAACATGGATTTTATTACCACAGACATACAGATTAAGAGATGACTACATTTTAGTAGAAATTTAGTGCAAATTTATCTATTCATTATGCATCTGTATAGCTAGCCACTTTGGATGACATGCATTTTAAAGGATAAACAAGATATAAAGCACAAAAGTTTAATCCAACAGAAATCTGCAACTGTGGCATTTTATATAGTCATGTGTAATTTTATGAAGGTGATAACAACATTGCTCACTTCCTGCCATTTCTGTAGCATGCAAACTTGTCAGACGAAGCCTGTGGGAAAAGGGAAATAATTTTTACAGTGCAAAAATCTATTGCAATAGATTTAACAGTGTATAACAATACAAACATCCAATTTAAGTTTTCTAATTAGTAACTGAGCTGTGCGCTACTATTCAGAATCAAATGCCTTTGCTAAGCAAAGTATTCTCTGATCTGTCCATGCATGGCTGGCACTTGCTGTGTGTTCTGCATTTTGATGAAGTCCAGTTTCCCGTGTCAGCTTTGTTTAGGAAGCAGATAGTGATTTCCAAAGCTAACAAGTCAGAAACAAGCTAAGAAACCGAGCCAGAAACATCATGAACTAAATGCCAGAGCACATGAAATAATTATGGTATCACATGATGGGGTAAGCGAACTTTTCCCATCAGTCATTTGCAGTTACTTAGTGAAATACATTGTGCTTTGTTCAACTTTTTTGATCTCAGGCATATCCACTGTGCCAAACCCAAGGTCTTAAAGATTCATTTGCCTTATCTGTAGAGTTATAACTTTCGACAGGCATTTGTGCTGTGGGCACCACTTCACCACCATGTCTACAAGTTCCCCTTAATGTTAACCTCAAGCAGCTGTGTGATCTTTAATCAAAAGAAACTGCTGGGCACTCTGGAGGCATTAGCTTTGCAATACTGAACAGAGAGCAATCAGTCTGGAGGCAGAAGTGACAGAAATAGAAGACACCAGGCCAAACAAGAGATGACACAATGACAAGCTAAAAAAAGGTTAGGAGAGATCAAGAAGGGCACGCAGCTTCTGGTTAAGGGATATAAAAGACTTACACCACTCCCAGGAACGTAAAGAAGTCGTCACAAGGCTTGAAACATCAAGTTCCCATCACTTATGAAAAAAATTATTTTTAACTTCATAGCAACTCCTCAACATAGCTCATCCTCCAGTCTTACAGTTAACAGTCTAGTTAGTATCTTGCACTAATAACAAAATACATTCCAAATCCTCTAAATTACCTACCTGAAGCCAGCACACGAAGAGTTTTAGCCACTCCTCCCCATGGAGCACCTAATGACACATAATCCTTTATGTACTTGTCTTTCCAATCCTGAGTCTGTTGGTTGAGGAAGTAGAGGGTGTACATATTACCCATACTGTGGGCAATTAAGACGACGGGACTTCCATACTGCTCATACATTAACTCTATCATCTTGCGAAGGGCCACAAAATAGTCTCCATTCTCATCTAAAGTAAACATACACAGGTTACATAGTTATAATTACTAATTGTGAATGCTGAACTTCAACACAATTCTTTAAAAGGTTATTTTTTGAAATTGTCTGTGGAATTAATAATGCAGAGCTTAAAAATTCCAGCATTAAGCGGGAGGAGTGGATGTTTTTGTGGGGATGTGTTTTGGTGGCGTGGGGTTTTTGTTGTTACTTTATTTCAAGGCAAGTCTTAAGTAGTAAGCTTTCTAAAGCAAAAGAAGAAACCACACCACAAGAGCTTTCATCTGGGTCCAAGTGTATCCAGGCTCCAAGAACTAGGCAAAATTAAGGTCTGAAGTATAATTGTTCAGGTGGGATGGGAAGAAAAATCCCAAAACATTATTTGTTGGCTGGGAGAGTCAAAATTTGTTCAAGTAACAATGTTATTTACTTGGTGCTTTTCGCCAGTCATAAGGTGCTCCTCGTACATCTTCATCACGTTTGTAGCCCCAATCTACTAAACTCTGCACCAGCATATAAAAGTAACTACCTGTAGACATCAGATAACACAGAGACAGGAGAGTGAAAAGATTAGCATTAGAAGCAGCCATCAGACACCATCACAAAAAAACTTAAGTTCTGGAGGCATTATCTCTGATGCTATATATATATGTAGTCATTAAAACTGTAGTCTTGCTCCTTAACAATCTAGAAAGCTGCATATTCAAGTGAGTTATGCTTGCTGTCCCCCAAAAGTGAGAGAATACCATTATTAAAACTTCTTACTAGTTGGCTGATCTATCAAACAAGTGTGGCAGCAAAACGTGGCATACACAGAATGGATAAGTGTTCCTCAGCAGAAACGTGTCTTACTGTTGAACTGTAAAGAATACACCTCAGAATTACTATGTTAGAGTCCTAGCTTTTGTTGATTGCAAATTAACTTCAGGTAGGGTATATAATACATTCATAAGGGTTCGTCTGGACTTCACTAACATTCACTCTTGGAAACAAATGCTTACAGTGCATCCCAGGGCAGAATTCTGGAAACTGCTCCAAAACTAATTTACTGGCTGTTTGGTAGTGGGTTAAGACTTAAGTGACTGAACATAATGCTTTAGTAGCAAAGGAGGGAAATATTTACAGACTGCCTATGGAAAGATGCTACATATTACAAGCTTTGACACACAGGATGTAAGTATTACCACAATTAAATGCATCTAGTTACAGCTGGAAAAATTAAGTGTCAAAACATCCTATTGAATATCACAGTCATATTTAAGTTTTGAACAGAATCTCACTCAGTCTTGAGTGCTTATCATACAGTCCCTGAAGTGAACATCAGCAATTTTAAACATGGCCCTCTTCTAGTTACTGCCCTTCTGGGGATTGCTCCCTACAGAAAAGAAAAAGAAATCCATGCTACGAAGCATGCGAAGCTCAGCGCATTACTGACTATTAAATTACTTAAGTCTTCAGCCACAGCTAACAACTCCTCACAAAAGCTTAGGAGATGCAGTATTTTCTGAAAGATGACTTCTACAAAACCACTAAAAAAAAAAAACACCTGCAGACACATTAATGCACAAATCCTTTGTAGCACAAGTGTATTCATGTAATTATCCTGATACTGACAAAAGACAGGGAACTACAGAGTACAGTGCTATATCTCCCAAGCCCACTAACTCATTCTTAAGGCCAAAGAACATCTTATTCAGAACTAAGCTGAAATAAAGTGGTTTTATTTTGGTTTTGCTTGTCAAGCTTCAGTCATAGAGTTTTCTACTAAACTTATCTCATTTTCCAAAAGTGTCTGCTTTCAAATCTCCTACTCAAGTTTCATCCAGAGACCTTAAATTCGGCACAAGACTAAATAACACAGAATCTTGTCTTAATCTATCAGGCCAAACAACAGACAAATCAATACAATGCAACGAAAACACTTAAAAGCAAAGTGAGCCATGTGCAGCCCTACTACAGAAAAAAAAAAGTATCTAATTTTCTACTTCTAAACAGAACTGTAATTTGAAATCACATTTCAGTACCTTGCTGTATAAAGACACACTAGAAAAATCCTACAAGTGACAAAGCACTTGAGATACAGCTTATACATACCAACACTCCTTTTACTTGGGTCAAGGAATTCCAAGGAAAATGTCTGCCCAAAACCTGGGACTCTGATATCCACTCCATCTGGCGGTTCTGTAATCTTACTTGTTCGATTGTATACCAGCCTCGGGGGGAAAAAAAGAAAAAAGAGAGAGAGAAACGTGTCAGGTTACCACATGACAACTCTCAGCCACGTTAGGTCTTACATTCTGAGTGCAGTAACAAGAACTTTAAGTGCTATTACCCAGAAGAAAAAAACCAAACAGGCAGAGATGGTAAGTGTACTCTAATGGCTAAGAGGTTACACAATGCAAACAATTATTTTAATTAGTCTAATGCTTTACATGCAAAATCTGAGGCTTATCTTCTCTATAAAACTGAGTATACAGAATTGTGGATGAACTTCAACGTTAGAATAGTTTATGTAGTTATACTTTATATAGTTCTATATCGCTTCACTTTGCATCAAGCCACATAATGGCAAAAACTTGTCAAGAACATAAGAATGTGGCAGTAGAAGATAAAATACCTGTAAAATCAGATACCAGAAAAACTTTCCTAGATAAAAATAATTCATTTCTGTTTAACTGGAACACTGATACTAGCATAAGGGAGCACTTGATATTTCTTGACTCACCTCAGGAAACACAGAGGTATTGAGTGTTTTGTAGATATTTTTCAAATCAATTTGAGATACGAGAAATCTGGAGCATTGGGTCAGGGTTTGGTTTTTTGGGGTTTTTTTGTATCATTGTGATTGTTGTTGTTGGGGTTTTGTTTGGTTGGTTTTAATAGCATATCAATACAACTGCCATTTCTGAATGCAAGTTTTTACCCCTAGATGGAGTCTTAGAATCTGAATTGATACTCAAATCTTCACACACCAAAAATCTCTCTAACCTGTAAGGCATATAGCAAGACAAAGCAGAGGTACAACTACACAACAGCTTGGTATAGTCACATAAAAGAGCAACACGCCAATACAATATTTTTAAATTGCACAAGCTAAATTTTTTTTGTTTTCCTAAAGACAGTTAGATGATTTTTCCAGGAACATTAACAAAGCAGACTGAACAATGAAATAGGCTGGAAGCTTTAAATTAGGCAGTCTTTTAAGCCTAAAGAATTCTAGAAAGAGAATTCCAGACTGTCCTTGAAGGACCCCGTGTGTCTCAGCTACCCATGAGACTGCTCTCTAATGACACACGGCCAGCAAAAGCGCGAGCTCGCATTTCCTCCTACTTGTCCCCTCTGTGCTCCCCAACGCCCTTCCTTCCCCGTGCCTCATCAAAACTTTAGTAACTCAACAAGAAAGCAGAAAATGTTCTGTTTTAGATAAGCCTGTCAAAGCATCTGGTAACTCTAGTTTTAGTACCCAAACAAACACTGGGTAGGAGAGAAAGTGGAAGAAACTAAGAGAACCTTCTCTTGTCATTGTTGATGAACAGCTACCGCAGATGCAACAGAGCCCTGTCTTCTGATTGATCCTCTTACTCTGCCTAGCAGAATTCCAAGTCATTTCTCTCACTGGTCTTGAATCAGAAAAGAAAGTTTAAGGCAGCCATTCCGTACAAAGCATGTCAGTCTAAGGAAAGGAGACAGCTGCAGAGAACACCATTTCTGGTCTTACCTGATATTATCAATCCAGCAGTCAATGATGACAGGCAGAAGCAATTCTAAATTCAGCCAGAGTGTAAAATAACTGTCTGTCTTCTTAGAGCAGAGATAGTGCACCACTGATGGCTTATCTAACTTTGCTTCCAACTGATTACCCAAGTCCCCTGGAACTGAAAGATATAAAAAGGAGACACTTAAAATTAAAGTGTATAACATTTTATCTTAATACTGTACCCATCTTAATACTGTACCCATCTTAATACTGTACCCATCTTAATACTGTACCCATCTTAATACTGTACCCATCTTAATACTGTACCCATCTTAATACTGTACGACTGCATCCAGAGATACCATTAAGTTTGGTAACTGGATAAACAACAATTACATAAGAACAGAGTACTGCATGCTCATTTTCCACTAAAAATATTTAGATTTTCAAAAATCATTAGCTGAGGAATGACCACGTGGAATGATTCCAGATCAACAGTTCATAACTGCAAAGAGCAGACTACATAGGAACAGGTCATGTTAGGCCATGGCTATGAAAAACAGATCGTCCCAGACGTTCTCAAAATTATCTGTGTTTTAAAGTGCAAACTGAATCTTTCTGAAAGAATTTTTTCTTGACAGTATTACAACAGCACATGCAAGACTTTCTGTTTTCTTTAAACAGTTGTTTGCAAACTCTCAATTTGACATTAAAAAAAAGGAAAAGAAGCTCCATTTATGTTTTTTATTTTTACTTCACCTTCAACCGCACTTTTCCTCCACAAGATTTAGCTGGTTAGCATAATACAAATACATCATTCCATATGTTTTTCCATTTAAGTTTGCCTGCAACGACAGCTTTAATGTTTGCTTTTATTTTTTGCCACATTACATCAGTAACACGTGGATGGAAGGGTCTTGTACTTGCCCCTCCTCTGAAGTGCACTGTTCTTAAGGCATATACTAAATGCCAGTATTCCTTTGATGAAGTTTTATATTCCTTTATTCTAAGCACTAGATGGAAACAGGAATACTATTTCTAAATTAGAACTAAGCTTTAAAAGTGCTCTTACAATTTTCAGCAGCAAGTATCCGCAGAAACTTCTTACATTCCATTATGTTTAATCATCCCCCCTCCTCCCCACCCCAAGAACCAGAAAGGCAAAGATACTGAAGTAACTTAAGTTTTTCCGTATTAGAAAAATTTAGGAGTTAGGCACATCTTAAGTGTCACCCCTACCCCTTTCAGCACACCTTTTTTGGGTGCGCATATCTGTATCCTATTTACTTGTCAATATTTCATTTTGAAGTTTTTTAATGCAGGCTTAGCCGTACAGTTGCTCCCCCCCCCCCTCCCCTTTCAGTACATTATTTAATCAGAACAGTTTAAGTTCTATAGAACACTGATACTTTGCAATGGTTTAAAGAAAGAGGTAGAATCTTTTAGTGGAACACCTAATTTAACTTGAAAGCGAGATACACTTTCAGGGAAACACATTGCAGAACTGAAAAAGGACAGAACTTGAGACTAAATATAGACCTGGACAACCACACGCTTCCAAACTTCAGCCACCGCAGGTTATGCCCCACCACAAAAGACCTACCTCAGGATTTCTTTATTAACTACCCCTGCTTTCTCGTCAGGCTTGTGGTGCTTTTATTTCTGCAGTCTTAAGTGAAATGTTAAAAGACCCAGTAGCTGACCACAGTTTATTTTAGGTCATATTTCAAGGACTCTGATACACTGGAAAGCATAGTAAGGGAGATTATAGTATTGCATCACACCCTAGAAAGAGTTTACTGAAGTTCAGTCTTGTAACCTCACAAAATGCTGTTTAGTTATTGCTTATAGAACTATAAGGCAACAGCTTGTTCCAGTGTCTCGTGCCTGTGCTATATCAGTGCTCTTAATTAGAAAAGGAACAGAACATAATTCTATTTATATCAATCATTCATGGCTGGCCAGTTTCAGCAGCAAACCTGCCAAGGACAGAACAGGTTGATTTTGTCTTCAGTTTCAATGCAAAACAAAGTAAAGAGTGACATTCTGTTCTACCCTGGAATCTCATTTCCTTGGGTAAAAATCACATTCTTCCAGCAAAGATACCTTTCAAAAACTTGGACAAACATCTGGAGTGTCAGAGTTTTAAGAACTTGCTGAGGTTTCCAAACAGCACTCAAATAATCATAAGCACTCCCGCTCACAGTTGAAAGGCTCACAACTGAAGAAGTTTAAGATTATCATCAAGATATATTTATCAACAAGAGTACCAAAAGCAGTAAACTGTACAAAATCTCACTTGGACTTAACGCAGTGATCTTAGATGAACTGCAAGTTTAATTTGGTTAAGATATTCTATCAAGCTTCTTGAGAACAGAGGCTGTGCTCCTGTGTCCAATTCAGAGCAGAAGCTGAGAAACATTACATACTAACTTTTACCCAAGGGATGACAAGGAACAAGTTGAAAAGTGGTAATTTATTTAATTCTAAAAATATAAGGGGCAAGTTCCACCTGTGCCAAGATACAGTACTGCAGTTAAAAAAAAAAATCAAGTCTCAGTTACAGCTAGAATGCCTGTTTGTTTATAAAGCAGGGATTAATAACAAAAAAAATGTTTTTTTCAGGTTTACATTTTCTTATTAACAGTGGAACTGCTACTCACTAATTGGCAACTCATGTTTTATTTTCTAAAGTATATTCTGCAAGCTGAAGGGGGGGTCATGATGAAGCTATAGGGGACAAAATGCAAATTTTGATTTTTCAGATTATAGAAAGAAACATGCAAGATCTGCAGTTCTCACCCCTCACAATTTAAGTGTTAATGATTTACATTTTGGCTGGAGAACTACTTAGTGGCTTTTTGATAAGTAACAGGTTAAAAAATATCACATCAGAGATTAATTCTGTAGGATAAAGACATATCTTCCTGAATTTTCTGTGATGGAATTTGAAAGCAATAGAAGAAAACATTTCCCTTTGCCTTCAGACTACACACAGAAAGCATCTGTGGGCAAAGTAATTTTTCTCCTCATCCTGTCATCTACCAATATCTGTAATTTCTAAGCCTTCTTGCCAGAAACATTATAGAAAGCTCTTGCTTTTTAAAGCCTGCAGAGTGACCCCGTACAAAATAACTGGCAAGTGAAGTTCTGCAAAGTACGTCAGCACTAGTTAAAACTAGGTGCCCAAGAATAGATCTCAGGCAGTACCCCTGCTTCCCTAATTTGCAGTTGTGCAATACCTGTATTGACTTCTGCACTGTGACAGTTGGAATTATTTCATATCCAGCAGAAAATAGTGTTTCCATCAGATTTGATGATGTATCAGTTCTAGCATATTATCATTTTTCACAAAGATGGTAATCCCAACAGAACTCATTTAATACATGGGTGAGCCCAATTCACATCCAGTATTGCAGCATCCTTTGCTGGTGCGGTGGGTTTTTTTGGTTGGTTTTGCTTTTGTTTCTTTTTGTCTCAACTGCCCTGACAAAACTAGATCTCCTTCTGAGATGAGTTCTCATTTGATTAAAGTTTATGGAAAACACATTTACAGATTCCATTTGAGAGTTTAAAAGAGGTTACAGACTTTTCCAAATCTGGGAACTACAGTAACTAGCTTTAGGATACTCCTGCCTATCACTATCCTGAAATCTTAACAACCTATTCACAGTTCCCAGTAGAAGACGATAAGCAAATTGCACCCTGGAAAGTGACTGGCTTTAATACCGCTCAGGAAACAAAGAGAAAAGAACATTCAACAAAAGCGGTAAACAGGGAGATTTTAAATTTCATTTGGAAAAAATAAAAGATAGTACCTATAGTACCTATCTAATAACTGGGCAGGGGGAAGCTATTGTTTATGTGGCAAAGACGAAATCAATTGGTACTTTTTTTACTACTTTTATTTGAAATGCAAATACCTTTGGATATATATCAGCTATCATAAAATTTTTACTGGTATAATTTCCTCAAATAACTTATCTTTTTGGTTCTGTAAATCAGCCTTCCTTCAAAATGAACCAAGTTTTCCGGGAAGTTAATATGAAACTCTGACCACAGTTCCCTAAGGAGTATGTCTTGAAGTAGCTCTAGAGTCAAGGATAGACTGCCACAGAAAAGGCTTGTGTTTAAAATTAGGAACAAGAAAGCAAACAACGTCTCACGTGATACTCCTAGATACCTCAGATCACATGAGGCATAAACATTTAAATCACTCCTGACATCTAGCCAGCTGACCATACAAACACGCACAACTCAATTAGCAGTCAGCAGGAATTCACAGACAAACCTCTTTTGCATGTAAATCAATTATTAACAAACTTCATTTAGGTGTCCTTCTAGAAAACTTTAGCCAAGTACCTAACAAATTGTTTGCATAAGGTATCAGAACATTGATATAGTAATTGTGCCAAGTCAGCTCTAAAAGGTAAAGAGTTCAGTGAATCCACTGCTGATCTTATAATGGCAGGTTATCAGCTCCCAAAATTGATAAGATACGAGATAGCACGCAGTGATTATCGATGAACTAGATGAGAAAACGAAGGAGGAAGAACAGCCATAAAATAAAGGAACTTATTGCAAGCATTAGAAGACAAATGTGTTGAATATATAACCATGAGCAGTGCAAAAACGTTATAGTTGCATGTAAACATGAAGCAGATATCCAGAAGCACTTACACAGAGTATATATATATATAAATAATCAGTAGAGCAGAGGAGATTTTCCTGTATGCATATATCATCCTGGCTGAATAGGAAACTCCTAAAAAAAAGGCATGAAAGCAACTCAGTATCTTAAGTAGTCCCCCCTTTCCCCAAAAACACTTGAGAGAGGAACTCCAAGAAAATCACCTTACATTTTAATGAGCACTATGTCTTTGATTTCCTGCCTTCGGTCAGAGTTTCTTCTTTAGTGCCACTATTACACCAAGACCCTTTCATGCTTTGTTATTTAAACCTCAGGGGAAATTGAGTAATTGCATTGCAGTATTTTGCTGTCAATTGCTACTCGTGTCAGTTTGGTCCCTGGTCTTGCTCCCTTGGTATGTACAAACATGATCTTCAGGCATAGTAGCTCCTGCTACTAAGGCACCATTTGATGATGCCTAGACCAGCTTAAAAACTAACCTAATCCAAATGGAGCGGTGCCACTCTCCACACTCCTTGTGCCAGCTCTTCCATTAAGGCAATGCAGCTACAAAATTAATCACGTATGTCTCAACAGGTTAATTTTTTCCCACTTTACCAAGGTAAATGACTCCACAAAGCGGCCAGTAAGTAGGCACAAAGAAAGCTGGGGGAGCACTAACGAGCTATTAGATTGGCTTAGCTGTTTCACAGAACCACACTTCACCTAAGCCACTTAGGGGGCTCTACAAATCTGAGGTCTGTTGCCACCACAACTACAGCCAACAGTTACAAGGTCATATTCAAGCAGCTCATCCGTTTTTAGATTTGAGATTCCTAGAAGCAGTGTTTTTGTTTGTATTTGAGGAGCAGAGCAATGTTACCCATGTGTAAGCAATGTCCCACATTTGCAAACTACTGCTTTACTTCCTCTGCCGTTACTTGGCTAAGCATAGGTTGCAACTGAGGTCATTACACAAAAATAATTGAGAGCAAGTTACACTGGGTCTTGTGACCATCTCTGGTCTAAAACATTTATGAAACAATCATTATATTGACAACATTCCTTTTGACAGCATTCCTTCTTTCTTTATTCCCTAAGATCAGGTGGCCAGCTTGCCATGTACAGAATAACACCAAACTTGTTAACTCCCCTTTCTACTTCAGGGTTTTAACTTCCAAACAGACCAAGAGTGAATGCTGAGATCATGAGACCACGTTTACTGCAAGATTAAAAACATATTTTAAAACTGAACACATACAAGGAATTAAGGGTCCAGATACCAGGCTGATAAATCAGAAGGATCAACTCTGCACGCTCCTCTTGTACGGGCTCCAAAACCATCTCAGGCTTGTACAGACCTGCGTAACACAGCCTTGCGTACACCTCTCAATCTCCCTTTGCATTTGTGGTTCCAGGGCAATATGTGTTTTTCTTCCCTCTCTCAAACACCTGTGCTAAGCCAGCACTTAGAATGCCTCCCTAAACCCTTCTGCCATCCTCATGGCAGTAATTCCTAAAAAGCTTATCTTAACACATCGCATACGCAAGAAGGGTGAAGAAAAGGTCATGAAAAGCTAACTGGAATGAAGATGAGAACATTTCATACAGAACTGGTGAGTGACCGACAGTCACTCCTTCCTCTCCTTTATTTGTTTGACCTTCACTGCCCATGTCATGTCTAATGGAAACTAAGCTCTTAGTGCAGGTGTTTTTACAACAACAGTCAATTCTACAGATCAAGAAAACATGGTATTTTACAACAGTAAGTTATAGCAAATCACTCCCTAAGAGCACCTCCTTTCTCAAACATACAAACAACGCAGAAAAATTATTTATGTTAAAATGCATCGAACCTTCACTTTCTGGACAAATTAGGACTGGGCAGCAGAAAACATCAAGTTTTAAAACGCAGTCACTGGCTGGAATAGTAAGAGATGCAAGTTGTGTAGCGTTTAATGAAAATTCACTCTAACAGCAAGAAATTTTTTTTTTTAAACCAGTCACTGATGAATGTGTGCTCAGCCACACAGTATTTACCAGAAACAGGAAAACAAGACATAGGTCAGCCATGGGTTTTAAAAGCATCCTTATGGTACATGTATACTCACAGTAGATCCATCAGTAGTAACTCCATGCTTCTATAATCACTATCTTTTTCCTGATTGCTTTTAAATCTTCTTTGATTCCTTCACAGCTAGAGTTCAATATTGGATCAGCAACTAAAACACTATCACCTTTGTCATCAAGAAGCTTGCACTGGAATAAGTGCCAAAGCTCGTTGCTAAACCCCAGCGTTACAGAGTGGAGAGATGGCATAAAAGATCGGTTCTAACCTTCAGGCTAGAAAGCTTCAGAACTCAAAGAACTTTTGTTCATGTTTTAACCCCAGCCTCTTAGGACATCCTTTTGCAGTTTCTTCTTCCAGATCTACATCCTCTCAGTTAGTTCAGCCATCTATTAAGAACTGTGAATTTGTCCGTGGTGGTCCTGGGATACACAGCATCTTTGAAAAGTTCTTGTTTAGCATTTACCCTTTTATGTCTGAAGTTTGTAGGAGTTACAATAAAGTCAACAGCAGACCCTAAATTATTGCAAATAAGCAGAGCTTAAATTGAACAACATGCCAGTAGTTATCCTTTTGCCAGTATTTTTCCCTTTTTCTTACTTTTTCTTCTACCTTTATGATCAAGGTTAATTGCATAATAACACACAGTATAGTGGATGCATTCACAGGACTGACTACTACCATTAGTATCAACAAAAGCAATTAACATATTAGAATGCTTAAGAATTACAATTTCAGTAGACAAGTTATTAAAACATTTAAAATTTATTCACAGTTGTTCCTATCTATGGATACAAAGAGCAGCTAGCAAATACTACTTCGTAACCGTTGTGTGAATGCGTTCTGCGTACTTGGTAGAAACGATTCTGCGTTAACAGGTGAAACCACAGGCCAGTAATCAATACTCGCTTTCTGTGTTGGGTAATAAGCCTTATTTTTAAGGTACTCGTGGTTTGACTGCTCCAACACCCCATCGCTCCTCTTTCCGCATCCCATTCCAACCTCTTTCACGAGAGGTTGGGATGGAGTCACAAGTTGAGAAGCGAGGGTCTGGTTTGAGCGAATGAGCTGAGAACGCATTTAGGGAGCCTGGGTGTCCCCGTGCCCGCTGACGAGCACCCGCAACCCCCTGTTTTCGGGACCCCCTGTGTCCCCCTGGTGCGATGCGGGGCATCCGCTCCCCCCGGCCCGGGCCTGCATCCGGGGCCGAGCGACGGGGAAGATGCTCCGTGCCCCGCGCCGGCACCCCCCGCAGCCACCGGGGCGCTCGGCCAGACACCCCGGAGACCGCGGGCAGCGGCCGGGGTTGGGGGGGG
>VZSF01001713.1:236656-300723 GCA_013398295.1 Chionis minor
GGGGGGGGTTGGGGGGGGGGGCCCGTACCAGCCCCGGGCCTCCCGCCGGCTCCCCGCTGCGGGGGGGAAGGACAGCGGGAAAGGCCGGCTCCGCCAGGTTCCTCGGCGCCAGACGCACCCGCGGCCGCGTCCCCCCGCCGCCCCCGGCCTTCTTACCCAGCACCACGGGCGGCCCCGCGGGCCGGCGGCGCGGCAGGCAGCCGCCGCCGGGGCAGAGCAGCAGCAGGAGAAGGAGGCTGAGGAGTGGCTTCCCTCCCCGGCGCGGGAGAGGCTTAGCGCCGGCCGGCGGGACCATCACCCCAGCGCATAACCCCGGGGCCGGGAGCCGCCGCTGTCGCCGCCAACCCCGCGCCGGAGGCGTCGCGTCGCTCCGCTCCGCCGGGGCCGCCGCCACCGCCGGAGTGCGGCCCCGCCGCCCGGCCCGGCCTCAAAAGGGCCCGCCCCGCCCCGCCCCCGCAGGCCTCACCAGCTGCTTGCGGAGAGCGCGAGCTGTCCCGCGGCCTCGCCTCAGCCCGCCTCGGCGGGAGCCCGCGCTCCCCTCAGCCGCACCGGCCCCGCGGAAACCGCCGTTAACGCGGCCCTCCCCCGCCTTTCGGAGGCCCCCGGCTGCCGCCGCGCCAGCCCGGGCGGTGCGAGGCAGAGCGGAGAGGTAGGGTACCCCCCAGGCCCCGGCTGAGGCCTCCGGTGCCGGCTGGCAGTAGGCGCTTAGGGAGGGAAACCGGGGGGAGCAGTGCGGTTGCCTCACATTGCTACAGCCACAGCTGGGCTCTAAAAGCGAAATAACTGGCTTTTACTGCAAAGCCTGTGCGTAAAAATAGGTAGTGCATAACGGGGGGGTGGTCAGAGGGGTTTGAGGAAAAACCAAAATACTTAGCAGAGCTGGGAATTTTAATATGACACAGTTAAGGGACTGGGCATCTGATAGGAAAGCTTATGGGCATAGCTGTACTTCAGGCAACGCCCCTGACTGAAGTGACAGCTAATTGGTACAGAGTATCATTGAAGTCAGGCATTTGGCAATACTCGGGAAAATTCATTAGGTCTTTATACATGTAACGTGCACAGGTAGACTTGTAATTACAGTAATTTAAAACCAGAAGGGATACAAACTCTTGTGCTTCGGCAGTACCAGTTAGTAGGAGTTACACGCTCAGTTTTGAAGTACACATTGTTTGGTGGGTGGTTGTGGAGGGGGAGGAAGAGGGTACCCACAGAAGCAGAAACTAAACAGAGAAAAAAATGGTACTTGGAACCAGTGTAGCCTCACCTGGTGATTGTGCTGATGGGCAGGACAAGCTTTCCTTGGTTCACTCGTATATCTGCTGCTGTGGACACATACTTCCTGAGCCAGGCGTTGTCAGTTCGTGCTCAGGGTAAAGCTATTTCTGATAGGGTTACTTTGCAACAAGGGTACTACAGTGTCTGCTTCGCAGCTTCCCACATCCCTCAGCGTGTCTACTAATTTTCAGAAATATTCCTAGCTTGAATGGTTAATACGCTATGAACAATATCACATGAATTGTATGAATACACATGAACAATATCACACATGAAGACATGGGAGCGGGAGACAAGTAGAAACTACTTCTCATTGACTTGATAACTCCTACCAGCTATATCCACTGTAAGGTATAAAATTGAAGCTGTTCTCACCTCACTGAATTCAGTATTCAACAACATTTGTAATTCCTGCAGAAATACATGTCAAAAAGGTCTGTGCGTGAAGGCAGAATCTGGTAAAACACATACACAGCCTATTGACAGGAGTTTAGAAAAGTGGTGGGAGTGTCTTGGCATTGACAGGGAAGGAGGAGGACACATCTTCCTCCTGCTGAAATAAGAGAGCGGAAGAAAATGCAACAAATCACTCAAGGAAGCTAAGGCTAAGTCTAAATCTAGACTTGCCTTTTTGAAGGCAGCTGCCACGCCTTGTATATTTACAGTGAGTGGGAAGTTGTCAACATCCAACAAACCCGAAGGCCTGTCCCAAAGACAGGTGCTTAGTCACCCTGCAAGTGTTGACTTGAAATGACCTCCTACTAAAACAAACTACAAAGTGTGCAATTACGACTGTAAAACTGATTGCGACATTGATCCTGGTGTAGGAATTAAATGTTACCAAATGCAGCAGGAGACTTTATGGACGGGTAAAACAATACTTATAGAAAACTGGTTTCAATTACTGACAGTCAATTTCTTATACCCCTGTACTCAGAAGGCCCAAAATGCACATGTCCAAATAGTCACGCCAGGATCACTTGTGCTGTGACAGAAGGTTCAAGGAATGCCAGCTGTCAAAGTCCTCACTGCATCTCTTGACTTCCCTTTGGTAGCAGCAAAGCAGTTTTTGTACAGATTTTCTGTGCCTTTTAGGACTGAGTTATTATGATGTGATTTTTTTTGTGTCAGTCTTATTTCACCCTCTGTAAATTTTGGACAAGCTCACTGCCTGTTCTCTTTCTTCCTGCTGAGCTAACAGAAAGAGAAATGGCCTCTGTGACTTACTGTAAACTTGTTGCCATGTTCCTGTTACCACAAAGCAGGTCTTCTACTGATAAGGCATTACTGCTGTAGGCGTTGCAGAGCACAGGCCTTTTGGTCTTGATGTAAACACTGCATTTGTCAGTGTTTACCAGTTTGATTGCTCTTATTTGTGTCCTTGTTTGTCACACATGTGTCATTTTTGTAACCCTTGCCTTACTGATGCTGCTCATGTTATCACATACAGACATGGCCAGTTCAAACCAACTTAGTATTTCCCTTGCAAACCTCTGTGCTATCTGGCAGCTGCGAATACCTTCACACTTCACTAAAACCTTTCCATCTTACTCTTCAGGGAAAGCCTGCTAAACACATAATTGCCATTCCTCCTGCTCGGCAATCCCAGGCTCTTTAGATAACGGTCTTTCATCTGATTAACCAAGAAGTGTATGTTAGTTATGTCTTTTATTGTCTCCTTTTGGGAGATCAGGACCATCCACATTCAAAATCAAAGTAAATTAAGCTCTTTGCCTTTGGAAGGTTGTTTAAATATGCACAGCAAATTTCTATTTTCACATTGAGTGCCTGGGCCTATTGTCACTTGCACCAACAGGAAGGACCATGACACTCTGAAGAGCCCCGTAGCATTGCTTTACAGCTGATGATGCCCTACTATTAATCGAGTCAGTTAACTATTTCTAAGTGCTGTTTTGTTAGAAGGGCAATCCAGCTCTTTCTCCACAAAGAGTGACTTGACAGCAGGGCTTTTGTAGGTGAACAGCAATTCCAGAATGTGACCATGTGTAGCCACATGACAGAATTCTACTAGTCATCATCCAAGGCGAATTCAAGGAATAACTGAACCAACTACAAGTCTGAACTGCCAGTAAAATGCCAGCAAGGTTATTATTATATGAAGTACATGCTATATATGCTTCCTTCACATTTTCTATCCAAAGATGCCTGGGAATGAAAAAGGAAGTTGCTACAGTTGAAACTGCTGATCAAAGCAGTACCACACCTTTTTCACTTCTATATGAAGTGGGGAAAAAAAAAATCATTATCCATACTCCAGATGTCAGTTTGTTGCCACTGTAGAGAATTTTTTAAATGTGCATAATCAGTCTTCTAATAAAATATTCTTCTTTTCAAAACCCCCACCATAAATAAACTGTATTAAACACCAGAAACTACAATATCAGTAACATTATCTTTGTTTAAGACTCCTTGAGGGCTTGCACTGGCAACTTGACAAAACCTGTGAATTGGATATGAGTTTGCACACTGGTTATTTAAAAGAAACAATCCTTTTCAGAAATCTAATATTTGCTTAAACATTTTTTTTTATTTGATCGAACAGAATTCTCTGTTTGCTTCTGATCCTTACCATTTAAGTAGTGTTTGTATTGGCTCAAATACCCCCAAACATGGTTGTGCTGAGCTAGACACACTAGTAGACAAACAGCAAGTTTCAAAGAAAGATGTGAAGACGACCAAAGTGTTGGCACCTATCTACACTGTAGGCAGAAGCCCATGTCAGCACTTTCCCCATTGTTGATGTGTGTCATTCAGGAATTTACCCAGTTCTGAATATGTTAACACAGTCATCATCAGTCATACCTTTCAGAAACATGATATCTTAACTTTACCTCCTCACAAGGTTTTTACCACCCATCCTAATTCTTGCATTTGAATTTGCACCGATACAAATTGTTCCTGAGACCCAGAATCCAATCTTAATGAAAATGAGAACGCAAAATACAGACACTTGCAGATGTGCATTTAAATGATGCTTGAGTTTTAATGGTTTAAGCACAGAATAGGACAGACAGCAAACAGAGATATGAAGCTCTACCAGAAGGTAGGAGATTTAATAAGATGCTTATTATCATCTATACAAAAAATAATATTTGGATCAATTTGCAGTGAGTGCTTTAATCATCTTCCTTGTTACCGAAAGTATAGGCAGCATCGCTGCCCTTTTCATTTTTTCCTGCAGACATCAGTATGACATCTCTTCTTGAATTCCCCCAAATTCTTTGTCTTTGGAAAATATTATGATACAGATCTGTGACATTTCTTTCCTTCCAACCCCCAAACATCACAGAACAGCCCATAACTTATTTATGTTCATATGCACAATTTTGAACTTGTGCCCAAGGTCAGGAAGGAATCAACTTGTGAGAAGAAGTCAGGCCTACCTAGAAACCTCCGTAAGCCTATGCATTGATAAAATAACATATACACAGGTATAAGGAACTTGGGAAGACTAGAGTGATACATTTTGGTTTATTTTGCCACAAGTAGTCCAATTCCATAAAGTTCACATTCAGAAAAGCACATTTGTTCAATTTCAAGCTTCATTAGAGAATACAGATTTTTTTAAAGAAGCTGAGAAATTTTTTTTCCCCTAATAATTCTTCTGTCTGTACCACAAAGATTTCCAGTGCTCCTTGACACAACAGATTTACCCTTCTAAGTTGCCCTACATCAGTAGGAATCCTGGCCATTGTTTAAAGATTATTTTGAAAAAGCAGCACTAGAATAAAATCATACAATACTGATGCAATTTTTCTTCACTGTCTACAGATCAAGATAATTGTTTGGGGTTTTTTTAAAATAAGTATCATCCCTTAAAACTCAACTCAGGAGGCAAAAAGCAAATTTAATACTTTCTCAAGAATGGTTTGAGGCCTAGCTGAAGTCAGTCATACCTATACAATGTATTTTGGGTTTAGTACAGTTGTGACTGACCTGTAATAATATTTACGTGTTGCAGCTGACCTGAAAGGTGGACAGCCATAAACATGTATTTATCTTAAGAGCTGAGTGTGCATTTGAAGGAGGCTTTTTTTTTTTTAAATAGCAACACCGGGTTACGTAATATTTCTTCAGAGCAAAACTTCAAATATAGACAATTCCATAAATACAACATACATTGAGTTCAATTTATAGCTCAGGTTTGTTAAATTAGCCAGAGGACAGTTCCACTTCTGGACTGCTTAAAGAAGGTATTGATTTCTTACCTTTAGCAAAGATATTTTTTTTTAATCCACTGTTGGAGAGGTTAGCAGATGTTTTAGAAAGTCACTGCGCTTGTTAAACAACACTTTTTAAACTCAAGCTGTACTTGTGTACAACCGCAGTAGCATAGTCCCAGAATAAAATGGACCAGGGCTGCAAAGATACTTTCCTTTCCATTCTCCCCAAGGTAAGATATCCACAATTAATAGATCCTGTCGCTGTCGTCTCTCCTATCTTCAAACCTTTGATCTGTATAATAGGGATTGTATTACTCTTTTGGCTCACATTTTGCTAAAGCAAATCAATTCATGCTTGTAAACCATCCACGTAATAGAGCTTCACAGTAAATTGTGAGGATCTAATGACTAACAAGCTGAATTGCAGAATTCCTGCTCAGTGAAAGAGAATTTTGTTAGAACCTGGGAGTGAGAAATTCTTAGCAAGAATGCTGGGACTTAAAGTACTGGGAGTTTTAGTCAAGATATACCCATAGTTATCTTTTGGGGTTGGATAACTGAAGAATTTTGAAATCGAAGCTAAGCAAAATACGGAACTAAAAAAATAAAAGGCAGTACAGGAGGATGGAAAGGGGAGATACAGTTTTGTGTAGGATGAATAAATGAGGAAAAAAGTTGAAAATACAATGTGTTGTGATGAAAACTGAGTAGGTTGAACCCTCAGGGACAGCTTATGTCTTGCACAAGTTCCCATAAATTACAACAACTTCCCAGCACATTGCATGAGTGGTAGAACCTGACATTTTTTGCTGTGCAGAGAAACTCTTTGCTCCCTCCAAAGTCGAAAGCTAACAAGGTGGTTTTGATCTGCAGGCAAGATACTTCCAAGGTGAGAAGAATTGGAGAAAAAGCAGAATTCAGCATGCTGTTTTTGTAAGACTAACATGTCTTACAAGACAGTGAAGTGGCTAGGGCACAGTGATGTACTTGTGAAAGAAAGCAAAAGAAAACTCGTTTGTCATGTGGCATGAGTCAAACAGCAGCATTTCAGGATTGTAGCCCGTGCATAATGACAAGGCAAGGAGACCACTATTCTTCTGTTTAATTAGCTATTTCATCCAGTGTCACACCTTGTTTGGTATCCCAGTTGGGCAGGATGTCAGGGGAGTTGCTGAGAAATACAGGGCTTGGGAGATTTGCTAGCTGAAGGTTACTTCTGAAAAGACACAACGCTGCTGCTACTAGATCCAACTGATTACTGACAAAAGTGAATCCGTTTCTGGAAACACAAGTGTGTCCAGAAGAACTGAAACTGATGTCAGCCATTTAGTAATTTATTGAGGGGAATGTTGGTCTTGGTCTTGTCTCATTAAGGCTTCAGTCATTTTCAGTGCTAAATTGTTCAGACAGTGAAGGATGGAAAATCATCTGACTGATCATACTTGTTGAGAGGCTTCTCTTCAGCCTATGGGAAGTAATCTGAGAGTTCCTCTTTAGTGGGTGCAATAAAATTGGACTGATGAGAGTCTAATTGAGTTTAAGGAATATGTAAAGATTTTTTTTCTTTTTTCATTTTGTAATTGTAGCTCTTTGGATCTGAAACACATATGCAATCCTGGTGAAAGATGCACTTAAAAAGCAAACAGTCATCTTAGATGTGGAGATGTAACATACAGACCATCCACTTATTTTCTATCCTTTAAATCCACATCCACACATTAAGAACCAGATGTGAGTAGGAAAACTGACTACAGTTAAGAACCAAGTAAGAAAGACTCAAATTTTACCAAAATTTCTTAATTAATATAAAAATCAAACAAAATTAACAAGATTAACAAAATAAATTGTTCAAACTTGAGTTTTGACTGTCAGTGCATCAAAAAATAAATGACTGATCTGCAGTTTGGTTGATACCACTTTCCAAAGAAAGAGATGAATAGCCTATAAATGCATCTAAATTGTGCACAGGCACTTACTATCCCATCCCTTGGGCATGTTAAGTTAAAAAGTGTTGCTTGATGATTCCTGTAAGGACATAGTTCCCTTCTAGACTGAGGGACACAGGTAGCTGGGAATGATTAATCATGGGAAAATGGTTCATAGTAGCATCATAGTAGCATTGTGTCAGGCTGTGTCAAACGTGTCAGTGCAAAAATATAATTATAGGAAAATAAAGGCTGTAAGGGACTTTTGAAGGTTATTATTCTAATTCTTTTGTCCTAATCATAGCTAGGATGAAACTTAGATCAAGACAATTATTCTGATATAAAAGAAGAATATAAAATGACAATTCTAATAAAACTCCACCATTTCATTTAACCCATTTCCGGGATTAACAGGGAATGAAGGGCATTTTGAACACGGGACAGTGAACTATCCTGTCATATTTTAAACTGCAAAATTATATTTTAGAGACATTTGTGGACATGTTAGAAAGGGGAAGCTTGCCAAAGACTAGACATAGTACTTTAAGAAAATGGATCTAGTGGAACAACTCTTTTTTAAAAAAAAAATTAATATGCTATAAACAAATTGAGATGCTTTAAATATCACTACCGTGCTACATTGCCAATATGTTGCTGGAATTACACTTTTAAGAGTTTCTTCATGGTATGGTGAAAGTAACTTGGCCATCACTGTTTGGCAGCTGGAAGTGAAGCTGCTCAGATTACAAGCCAAAGAAGTGGTGGAAAATGGGTACTGCTATCATGTGACATAAAAACAGATTTTCTGCTGAAAGCAAGAAATATGTGAGCTTTCATGTGGCAGATAAAGTGGTCTCATGATTTCCTGTTAAAGGATATACCATTAAGAGGCAATTTCAACTCTTCTACTTGGACTTCATCTTAAGATAACTCATGAAAACTGTTTTGCTGTATTTGTGGGCTGCAAAGATGCCTTGATTAGCCGAAGAAAAGAATTCTCTCAAAGCTTCTCTCTTACTCTGTTTTATTGGCTATTTCTTCATTTTGGCAAGCTGCTAGACAGTACTGATTTTATTTTCTGTTTTGCTTACGGAAGATTACTGTTCTCAGCAGAGAAAGGCTAATCGTTTTCAAAGTTTAAGTTCTGTTTAAATGTCTGCTTAAATTCTGGGTTTATATGCTTTAGAGTTGTCGTCTTGATATCTGTATGACCTTATACATACAGAAGATAGTATTGCATGATTATAAACAATAACCTAGCAAACCTTCTGAACTATAAATTCAGCCTACGTTGTTCAAAACTTGAATCAGAGAACTAGACCTTGGATAAAGGTTGTGACTAAATCTGTGATTTTTCATGGCAGGGACCCTTAATAATTTCATCAGCTGATACTCAGCAGCAGTGTCTAGTAAGAGCTCTAGCCATGTTTTCCCTACTATATAGTCTGTTTCTCACTCGCTAACAGACCTTAAAATGTGCCAAAAACCAGCACTCTGTATCAGGATCTATTGCACATAGCAAACATTTGGCTATGCCACTGTGAAGTACATGCAGTTAACGTGGAAGGGAGCCAAAGCAGCAGAGCCATAGCAATAGTTTCCGTAATATTGTGGTCAGATACAACACAACTTGGTTAACACGGAGTGACTCAAAAGACATGAAAACAGCAATTGAAAAAAGTAGTCATTTGCTGTGTAAAGAGAGAACAGATATTAAAGAGATACTATTCAATACAATTGAGAACTAAGTACTTCCCACACAGATAGGCATAACAAGACACAAAGCTACCAAGAAAATAATATATACACAATTAAAACTGCCTTTCATATGACACCAAATAATGGCGTATTTAAATGATACTTGAGTTTTAATGGTTTAAGCACAGAATAGGACACAGCAAACAGACACAAAGTTCTACGAGACAGATGACAACTTCTGGTTTAAGGATTACATGGTAATTGCGTCACATGAGGATTTTATGATTGTGGAGCATCTGGAGGAAGTGAAGGAAGACCTTTGGAACAAAGTCTTCTAAATGCTAGAGCACAAACTGGCATTGAGAGGAAAAAGCAGCCAGTTATTTTTGTGGTTTGGATGTAAATTAAACTAATCCCCAATTTTTTAAAAAATAAGGATGTTTTTGGCATTAGTTGAAGTATAAACAGCCCAGCTATCCTCCTTTTTACACTGTAGCAGGGCGAAACAAACAGACTGGAGATGAGGAATCTTAGACCTCTGTGTAACTTGGTTTCTTTTGTTCTCCCTCTGCAGCACACTGCAGTTTAATTGAACTCTTGAACTTCAGAACTAGTCTGTTCCTCTGTCTCGAAGAGAATATAGGAGAATATTCTATATAGAGAATAATGAAAGGAGAAAGGCAACAGGGATGATGAAAATTGTGGCATGTTTTTTATATAGGGATTGATGTAAGAAATCTTCAATCTGGAAAATAGGAAATAACTGACAGATGTAGGGTTTAATCGAATAAGGACTATGGAAACAATGAATAGGGATCAACCGTTGACAGTTTCTTCCAACATGTGAACTGTGGGGAGCCAGATGAAGCTAACAGGAGACCAGCAAACAAACAAAAGGAAGTGGTTCTTCACACAGCATGTAGCAAAACTGCAGTGCTAAAGGTTTACATGACTTCAAGGATAGACTTGGGAAGTCTATGAAGTAAATGTGCACAAAGCTTTATTAAACACACAGAAACCATACCTGACTCAGCAAACTCCCCAGCCGTAATTGGCTACATGCAAAAGAATATGTGGGGCAAGTATTGTCACACGTGACTTGGTCTTACATTCTTCTTTAGGCCCCTGGTTTTGGCTGCCAGCAGAGACAAGATACCGAGCTAAAATGACTTTTTGGTCTGACTCAATGTAAGAAATAGAATGCCTAAACCCAAATCAAGTTACTAGGCTCAAGAGTCAAATGTAAAAACAATATAAGATTAGATGACTTCAGAGACTATTAGCCTTACATTCTGTTAACATCTGTAAATAGTTAAATTTTTAAGTAAAAAAATGGTGCTATCACTTTCTGCCGGTGCAGAAGCTTACTTCATTTAATGGAGAAGTCATCATTATTCACAGCTATTTCTAACATTAAATAACGATTTTAAAGAAGCAATAGATCATGTTACAGAATGATAGAAAATTACCTGTGCCTGAAGATTGCGTATCTTACACTTTTCCCATACATATATTACGTGTGCGTTTAGTAAATAGCTGTTACAGTAGCTGTGCATGGCATCTCAGAATCAATCCTGACTACTTTTTATTTCAGATTAAGAATGCTTGGACAAGATCATTCTGAATAGCAGCACAGTACAATGTACAAGCTCTTCTAGCTATGCAGATCAACATACCAGGTATGCTAATTACTGACTGATGCTGTAAGTGTTCCTCTACAAGTTTCTTTAGATAACACACCTATGATGGCTGCTACAGAGCAGGAGAAAATCTGTGTATTCCTCATAAAATTAGTACTATCCTTCTGCTTCCAGCACAGTTAACCAGTCTACTCATGTAAGGCCACAGAACCAAGACTTCATGTTACACCAGGGCCCAAGCTAGTGGCTCAATTCTTGTGTATCAAAGGAATTGGATAAGACTCGGAAGCTGCTCTAATCTGCTGAGCAGGGTTGTTTCACAACACAAGAGATTGCAATTTGATCTGGTCTTCAAAAGAGACTACAAGAACACACTAATGGAAACTACACTGAAGGAACAATTGTTAATACCATTGCCAAACTTTCCAAACTTTGTTAGTTCAGAGGCATAGAAAATTAAATGCGATTCCAAGCTGGTTCTGTTGCGGAGGAAGCTGCCTTCATTATATTAGTTACAGCATAATGTAACATTAGAAATGGACATATATCAAAACAGAACTAAGAGCTAGAAATATGAGTACTTAGAAAATAACATAATCTTCAAGACAGAAAAGACATTGTGATTTTTATCTGTAAAATTATCAATAAATTATAAACTATTGACATTTAAGTTAGCCATCTAACCATCAGTTCTATGGGTCTTAGCCTTGAATGCCGTGCACCACAGGCAGAGAAAGGCTACACCTCCATGCCCTCCAGTCTTAGCCAAAAAAACCCCAATAAATGGTTCCCCAGTGCCGCCCTGTGTTGAAAATACATAACTACATGGACAGACCCTTTTACATAAGGGTATGCTATAGGAAAATGTGTATGCCTGGGTTACGTGCAGAAAAACAACTACTGTCTGTGGCGCACAGCAAAGTATGGGTTTGGGTTTTTTTAATCAGAGGTCCTTCACTAAGAGATCCACTGCTAAAGACTTTCTTTCATTACACTGCTGAAAACCAAAGAGGGATATTGATCCTATAGTAATGTAATATTTACGTGAATCCCAGCAAACAAGGTAGGAACGGCAGTGGGTTTCATTAAACAATAATGAAAACTCAAGTAACTTTAGACAGCGAATCATCCAAGCAGTATTTGTCATCAGGAATTTGTTATCCAAAAGGAAGAGTATGTAAACAATGTATTTGATTTACCCAGTAGCAATTGGGGTGCCAGATACGCTTGTGTAGATAAGGATTTTGGCTAGCAACAGTTTGTGTACTTACAAATAGCAACTTAGTGACAGCTGATTTAGAGCAGGCCAAAGTCTCCCCTGAAATTAACAAATCTTTATACATTTACTGTTTGAAAGCTTGTACTATGAATAACAGGAAATTAAATTCAAAATTATATTATGGTATACATTCATAATAATGCTGAGAAAAGATATTTTTAAGTTTTTCCATCATCGCTGCATAATTGCTAATCATATTCCTGCTTATAGTCAGAAACAGAAATGTAGTTGTTCGTTATCTTAATTAGCACCTCTACTCTCATCAACCTGGTATGTCTGGTTGTACAAGTATTTCACCATATACTTGAATAGTTTCACAACTGCTGGAAATGCGGTCTGATTGTCTGTGATCATTCTGTTAGGGTAAGAAAGGTACCAACAGGTAAGCGTGTATTGATGCACGTACAACAGGTGCCTTGTAAGCACTCCTCCTATCACAAGTTCTAAAGCAGTTCTCCCTGAACGGAACAAACAGGAAGTCTTTTTTTCTGGCCAGTTGTATCAAACTGTCATTATTTGCTACTGAGCTGGGTAAGGGATATAATTTTGTAATATTATTAGAAGACTGTTTAACAACAATGCACACAGCAAAGAATATTTCAAACATTCTATTTATAGTGCAAGGTACGCATCTTTTATTATGTTCTGGAACTGATCCCAGGGTAACTCTTCACTAGGTTATTTTCCCTGGTGATAAAGAAGCACTGCGAGCGTTCTCATTTGTACTTGCTACCTCATGGGCTGCTGTCACAGTGTTTGCAAGAGCTTAGAAATGTCTGGTACATGTGTCTTCCTACACTGCACTTCCCTCTGCAGTACTTGCAGAGCAGAGACATTATTAGCTGCTATGCACAACTGTGAAATCCCGTTTATATAGGAGACCCTCCTGTAATCAAGAAGGCAACATTTAGAACACTATAAGTTGGCCCATAATTCTCTGATCAAGACGAAGTGTGCTGCTTTCACACTGCAATTAATACCACCATTGAAGTGAGTTTGCTGTCGCTTTCACAGTCATTAGTAGCACTATTGAATTGAGTTTGTTGCAAGACAGCTCTATGATTCCTGCAAATACTATCTTGTTTGGAGGCTGAAGAATTAAGGGGTTTAGGCTGGTAACTTCCTTCAGCATTAGCTGGCAAACAAGGTTACTAACATCAGTTTCCTGTGTCTCAGAAGATACATGGTACTTGGTGATCATTATTCTACAATCACTTAGTAGGCAAACATCCAGGGGATCCTTCTGAAGACAAAATTAGAGAGGCTTTTAAAAGTCTTTTTGATACTGCTATTTATACAAGTTATGTCATATGGGTTTCCCGTGCATCAGCTGCTCCGTAAATTGTTACAGGCATGCTCTTACTGCGTGGAGGGGTGGATGCACTTTGAGGAGAGGCTGTTAGCCTAAGGACTCTCAGTGTCTTGTAGTGAAATTCGGATTCTCAGAATAAACATGCAAAAGCTGGAAATAGCAATTATAATTTACATTTAGTTGTCCAAACACAGCTATCTGAAAATGCTCAGTGGCAGTGTAAATTACAGACCATCCACCAGAGGGAAGCTTATGCATACATACAAATCAAAATAAATAATTTGAAGGATGACTGAAACACCACCCTAACATTCAAGCCAAAGCAAATTCTATTAAAAATGTTTCTTAGCAGTAACGCAGAATTCTTGAGCTTGGAAAGTTTTCAGAAGTTATTTGCCAATCTAAAGGTAACAGACCTAACAAAGTTTCCCATGTTAATGACTGAACTGTTGCACTACATATAATATGCATGCACACAAAAAACTTCATAGATTTAGAATTTTTTTTTAAACACAGAAATGCAGCCTAATTTCACTGATGTTAATAGAATTAGACCAGAGCTTGTGAGGTCAGAAGTCCAGCTGCAGGTTTATACATTAAAAGCCTCACCCGTATTTGGTCACTAGAATGAGTAAGATACTGAGTTGTTTAGCCACTGTTGTCTTTAGCATGTTATTTAACATACTACACTGCTTCCCTAAATATTTGTTAAGTTTCCCATAAAGTTTGTGTACTACTAGTGTAAACTTGACAAATAACACTCACTTTTAGACAATATTAAAGACAGCTTACAAACAGTCTGAAGTTTTCACCCTAATCCAACAGTCACACAGAGCTCTTTAGAAACACACCCTGTAGTTAATGTTAGCTCCAGTATCTGTGATATTAACTGTAATAGCCCATCTTCAGAGTCTTACTCCAAGAAGTCCTAGCATTTCAACACCTGTCTGGGATCTTTTTTGAAAGAGAAACCCCAGGCTGTTGCTGCAGTTCTGAGATTCATTTGTTTTCTTGTTTAAATATAAGATACAGCCGGAGGCGGAGGCCATCTGGTGAGCAAACTTTGACTGAAGTGAGAAACGTGTCTGAAAAAAGTAAGGATGGATGCTTCAGAAGTTCAACCAAATCCATTCACCGCTGGATTAGAACTATACAAATACTGATACCAACCAGCAGTTGTACAGACAACTGCTCTTTGCCACCAAAAGTTTTAAGGAGGAAAATCTTCCAGAGATGCCACCCAGTGCTGCAGGGACATGCAGGTTATTTTCAGGATCCTTGGTACAATGAGGACTGGTCACAGGGCTCTAGTTATAATTAGAGCTTTATTATGAGATAAAAATTGTAATTACCAGCATAGCTTATTGTTATCTACAAAAATAATTTTGTTTCTAGCAGCTAGCGTAGCTTATTGTTACACAGAATTCTTAGCAATTATCATAGCTTGCAGTTAAGCAGGATTTCTAGTAATCAGTATAGCTTTCTTACTGTCTGGAGTCTTTAGGCTTCTAGTCACCTGCGCCCTCTGCCAGTCAGGTCAAATCGTTAATAATCAGCATGTGATACAATAACCATAATCTAGATTCAGACATTACCTTAATGAATCTGCCTGTTCCTGTAGCATCAGGTGATAAGAGGTACTGGGCATCTCTCCTTGACTTTTTTTTTTCCCCTCAATAATAAAAATCTGCAACTTAGTTCAATCTAGATATGCCACTGGCAGTAAATAAAGCCCTTCCAAAGTTACTTCTGGAGATGAAATGATGTGCGTAAAGGTGATTTCATTAGGAGAAGAGACATCGCCCAGCACTTCCTTTCATTAGTGGATTTTTACAAGTGGTTTTCAGAAATTCCCTTTGTAATAAAACCAACTGATCTGGGTTTCCCCCTGACCAATCTGTTTTAAAAGTACTTAAAAGGAACTGGAATCATGTATCTGATTGAATCCAAATTAAAATCTTTACTACACAAATAGTATTTTGAAGATATAATACTTGGCTTCAGTGGAGTTATTCTGGATTTGCTTTTGATCTCATTATATGCTTATGAGATCAAAACCAACTAAGCTGATTTGGGGTGGTGTTGCAATCCTTTTCCATGGCGAAAGGTAATTTTCAACTTAATATTATGTACTACATTTGCCAGGTTTGTAAAATTCTACCTCAGCATTTAGGGAAATAATCTGTATCACAGTCCTAAATTTAAGAAGAGCAAGCTATGCATAACTCCTTTTTTCTGTACATCTCTTTTATGGAAAATACCCTTCCAGTTTCACTTCTGCGACTCTAACATTTCTGTTGGTGCTGCTGTTTTAGTTCCTCTAACTTTTTACAAATGGACTACAAAAGATGGTTTGACATCAGCACAACAAAATATTTTCATATTCTTTGGCTAGACACTGAAGAACTTAGGATTCACACAGGATTTACTGCAGGAATACTGCATTGACTACTAAGTTTCCAAGGAGGTAAAGTCATAGCTCATTGCTGTGGTGGTTATTGGGGTAAAAGACTGCAATTTCCCAGAGCTTTAGAACTACAGCTCCTACCCACTTTATTGTACCAGTACAGTCTTGCCATAGGACAAATGCTGATTTCCTTTATGCCAGCATATTTCTAAAGTATGATCAAATTTTCTGCTTAATTAAAAAAGATTACATGAAGGCAGTAAGCACAGGGTTTTTTATGCTTTGGAATGGAATTTCATGTCAAACATATAATGCACCTTTGTGGTTTACCTGCCACTCATCTTTTATAAAATAAAATGTTGAGTTATTCATACAAACAACAGTAGAATAGCGTAAGAGGTTTTCTTTCTCCTCATAGCTGTTGATTAGGATCATTAGCTTTAACTTCATTAAATAGGGACACTTGTGAAAGACCAGTGCCATGCTTTAAAATCTGGTGAATTATGGTGCATGTGGAACTAAAAGCAAAGTCTAGTGCTGCACTGTATTTTTATTTTTGCTTTGTATGCAAAAATGCACACTGTCTTCATAAGCAACAGGAACTGCCATATGTGGTCAGATGTTTGTAAGAGCGAGCATTAGGATGTGAGCTCATATGCTGTATTAGTCTACAGAGTATCAGTTAGAGAACTTTCTTTTGTGTAGTTCACCAACACCTTCAGAATAAAAGCAGAGTGTGAAAGCGCCGCGGGTATTGGCAACCAAAAAGAACTGAAGAATTGCCAGAATGAGTCCAGCTGAGGAAAGCAGTGCCCAGTCGATGTGGAATATCGTGAGGTCAGTAGTCTGCATAATACTGAGCTTGTCATTTATTATTGGGACCCCTGGAAATTGCATCGTCATCTGGACTGTTTGTACAAAAATGAAGCAAGTATCTCCTTCAGTCCTGCTGATCTTGAACCTGGCCATTGCAGATGTCCTTGTACTGATTACTTTACCAATCTGGATTTACTCATTTGCTGACTCGTGGGTTTTTGGAGTCATCTTCTGCAAAATACTGGTTTTCATTATTTACTGCAGCATGTATGCAAGTATATTTCTAATCACAGCACTGAGCTTGGAGCGGCTAATGGCTGTGTATTACCCTTTCACAATTCAAAGATACAAAACAAAAGAAAAGATCTGTCTAATCATGTTCCTCATTTGGTTCCTGTCTATTGCTTTTGGCATTTCTGTCATTCCATTTCAAGAGACAGAAGCAGCGAATGGTAGACTACTGTGCACATGTCGCAACTACTCTTCTAGTAGACAGAAAGTGTCATATCTTTTGCTGGAGACTCTTGCAGGCTTTGTAATCCCTTTTTTAATTATTTGCACTTGTTACATTTGTGTTGCAAGAAGAATAAACAGAATGACTTACCAATCTAAGCAGCGATCAGAACGGCTCATTGCCAGCATTGTGGTGGCATTCATTTTATGCTGGTTCCCTCATCATGTCTTTAACATCCTAGATATTATTTCAATTCAGATAGAACTTTCTAATGAGGACATGTCTTTGGCACTGGATGAAATTGTAAGCAGAGGAGTGTACATTTCTGGAGCACTTGTATTCATCAGTAGCTGTATTAACCCTCTACTTTATGCTTTTGCTGCACGAAGATTTCAGGATCACCTGAGATTTGCCAAGATATCAAAGCTATTTGAACAGATGAGTCAGACTGTAACAGAAGAAGAGAAGAAAAAAAGTTTGGTTGTAACCAAACAAGAAGATACGTTAGTTGGCACAGAAAATCTCTAACAAGGAACAGAGACTTAGTGAATAATGTGATTCTGTGTCATTCCTTCTGTAGTCCTTTCTCCTCATACTCTCAGTTTCATTTACTAAACAGTCCAGCTAAAACTAGAGGCTGGTAAGAGTTATTAGGTTTTGCTTTGTGTGTAATAAGAGAATTGGCATTGGCAACCTAGTTCAGTTCCTATGTTAGTATCCACATCACAAAATTAGCGCTATTTCACTGGTGCTGAGAACCTCAGCAAGGTAGCTAGAAGCTCAAAGTGTAAGGAATACAGCGTTTTTACTTTCCATTAAAATTATTTGTGATTTCTAGAAAGTCTGTGTACAGAAAACAGAAGAGGGTTGTATGTGGAAAACAAGATTTCCTTCAGAAAAAAATTGTCATTATCAAAATTTTTATATATTATCAAAAATTCTTATATAATCTAAAGTCTTAAGAGAGCACACTTAAATTCTTGGTATGGGTAAGAAAGGTTTTAAAGTATATTAACAACACAAAGCTCTTTGGGGTAGATGGAAAATATAAAGCTATTTTTATTCATTGCTTTATTTAGGTTTTCAAGTAATAAGGGTTGTTTACAGTCAAGCTCATTTACGGAATTACCTTGTGTTAATAGGTTTTAACAAGTAAAATGTGAAGTGTGACATGCCTCTTCAGGAAAAAAAAACCTGGGAGATACAAGAATTCTGTGTTGTGTGGCAAACATAGTTACAGACTTCATGCTATATTTGATGTCAAATACATTGCATACTTCCGTGGCAATTAAAGTATTGATATATTAAATATACATACTGTGAGCATCCTCAAAAAGTTTGGTTCTGTTAGGCTTCCAAGATGTATTTTTTTCTTCTCTTGTAGAATAGAGTGGACTTTGCCATAAGAAACCAATAAATTTAGCACTTGCAAGGACCTTATTTTAGTTTTGTGAATGTGTGCAAACTCACTATGGAGAAACAGCATGGCATCAAGCATTTGCTTTTGTAGGTTTTTCTTATTACAATTGGCTCTAACATTTTTTTATGCTTACCCTTGCTTATTTTTAAGTCAGTGATTTGTAATAACAGATTGTTCTGGACAGCTGTTAAGTAACTATGTTACTCATCTTTACAAATAAATTAAAAATACTACCTAGAACTTAATTTTCAAAATCTGATTGTGTAACAAGTAAGGATATTTGAGTTGTATTTAGCTTGTAAATGGAAATAAACATCAGGAAGTAAAATCCTTACCTGTTAATGAAAGAATATTTCTCTAAACTTCGCATATGTATTTGTTAGTCCTGCTTGTTATGAAAAAGTCATTTTTTCTTCTCAATAGGAGAAACGTTCACACCACAGAGGGCTTTCTATCAATAGGACTCCTTCACTGAAATTAAAGTAAATAAAGCTTTAGGAAGACCTTGTTTGCAGCAAAGAGTAAGCAGCAGATGAAGTCCCTTAGACTTTATCCCATCCATCTACCACTCTTTTTTCACCCAATTAATGGATCTTTAATAGCTATTAGTATATTTAATATAGCAATGTGTCATTATCTCACAATAAAACCAGCAACTTCAGTTATCTGCTGCATAAAAAAAGTGAAGCTGTATTTCCCAATATGTTCTTACGATAGGAGTTACTCGCTATTCAGCAACAGAGAACAGAAGAGGAGATAAGCAGCGCATGAGCACTGCAACTGAACTAGAGCTTTAGGCCACAAGGAGCCAAGCATTTCACAACTTACAGGTTGGGAAACGACCCAGACGAACTTTAGTACAAGCTACCTGACCAAAACTTTCCTTTCTCTCAGTCTTTGCCCTATAATCAATCTTATTAGGAAGTGGGTTAAACCCCTAACCATCTGTGTGCATGTATCATCTGTCTCATGAATGCAGCGGTATTTTGGGGCTATTTGCTGTTCAACAAGCCTTTCTGGAGCATTGACTGCGTGTTATAGTGCCTTGTGCTCAGCTATGCCTAACCCAGGACAGACTGTAAAGGGATCAGCGACCAGACATTAGTCTGTGCAATACCACCTACTGCAGGGGTGTTTGGTTGTTATTTGTTTGGGGGTTGTGTGTTTTGGTTTGGGTTTTTTGTTGGGGTTTTTTTGTGTGTGGTTTTTTTTTTTTTTTTAAATTCAGTAAGTAAGGACTAGTGAGTCAGACCTTTTTTCTTTTTATCCTGTCACTCACAGACAAGTGACCTTTGCTGCTCAGGCTGCATCCTGCCCAGCATCCAGAAATCTTTAAAAAGGAACTAGTAACATCCACACATCACTAAATACATTCTAGGGAACAATGAAATGATTGGTTAAGGCCATTTTGAATTGAAAGATGTTACTCTGAGGATTCAGAATCTTTTACTACCAGGTGCTGCTCTTCCACTGAAATTACAGTACCCAGTATAGAGACCTGAGCTAACTAAACAGTGAGAATGTTTCTTATGGTCAACAGACCAAAATGCAGCATGTTAATTATATTCTACTTGTGTTCTTTAATGGTAGATAGCATGAAATTCTCAGCCTCAATATTCAGTTCTCACATTTCCTCCACTGCTTTTTACTCACAACTGCAGTACTGAAGTACTTGGAAAACATGCAGTCCATCAAGGAGCTGGAACTGTCCTCCTGTGTTCATATTAATGGCCTTGGAGGGCTGCCTCCAGCAGTCAGTCATCTTTGAGAACCATATTTCTTTAGAAGGCTGTTTGAGGAGTTATAAAAGATGCTAAAACAGCAACCTTAACTAATTTCACTTTGCAAGAATTAACTCTTACTTACTCTGTAGCAAACGTTGCTATGCAGTTACAAAAACACTGATTTAATATTTTTTGGCCTCACAGCCGTGATGTAACTGAATCCATAAGAATGTATAACCTGGTTGACTGCTTCTTCCTTTAACAGATGAACATCAGGCCTATCAACATAGCAAGATTTGCCACTTCATCTATGCTAATGTGCTCTACTAATATGACAGGGATTCAAGTAGGCCCATTCAGCCAATGGACAGTGGATATTCTTGTCTCCTAAAGTGCTGCATCCCAGCCAAACCCAAGACCTAGCATAGCTTTGGTCTTACAATAGTGGCACTTCATGTTTCTCATTGACTACATTACATATCCATCTTACAGACTATATTGGAAGATTGATAGAAAGCAAAGACATTCCTTGATCAAGCTAGTTCAAAGCAGTGACTCAGAGGTCAGAGCAGTCTTGCTAGTAACTCTTCAAGACACTCAGAGCTGTCTGAGAAAAATGAGGTTTCGTCTCATTTGAGTTCCTCTTTATTTTTCTTACTTCCTAACTCTTCTGTCCTTGTTTTTGAAGGCTGTCATTGTGGTTTCAGCATCCAGCTATTTCTCATGACACAGCAAGAAAGAAGGCTCAGCTACAAGAGGGCTGCTTCAGTCACCTGAGTCAAATCACCTCAGATTACACTGAGGTACAGGGAACATTATGTAGAATCAATGCAACACTGCTTAGAACGCTGAGTACTAGGAGGTGACCAGATGGTTTGAATTTCTCATGTTTGTAAAAATTAATAATCTGCAATCTCTTAGAGTATTAAAATTTTACCCAGCCTGAAACTTGGTGTGAACATTCCATGGGTGTACACGAGGAATTTTTCACACTTACTGTAGGAGGATCATGCTGCATAAAGTGAATTCATGATGTATTAAAGAGATTGAAGGAGAGACTAAAGTATTTTTTGTTCATGTATAGCCAATAGACAAGAAGGATAAAAAAAGAACACAGAAAAAGTATCAGTTTTGCACCTTTGGTTGCCTGCTGACATCAAGAGTTTTCTGTAAGCATCATGGTAAAATAGTTATTACAGAGATCTGGATTAAAACAGTAGAGCTTTGTGGATATTTAGAGGCAACTTGTAATTTAAGAAGTTACAAGGAAAGTCACAGACATCCTTGTTTGCAGGCAGAAACAGGGCAACAACCTTACACTGAAGAAAAATATTTTTTTTCTTTAACAAAATCAGCAACATGTTGTCTAGGAAGAAGATGAGCAAAAGTTAAGAGATATTTTAAAGACAGTTAAAATTGCAGTTATGGAACTCCTAGGATTTCTGACAACAGGACTAAAAGAAAGATTTGTATGCAGGACTTGGATGAAAGATGTAAAAGAGTCTGGAAGCTAACAGATGGCATAGAAACTACATTGGCATGTAAATTCTTTCACATTCAAGCAAGAGTCTAATCCATCATAAATATTTTAGAAGATGCAGAATTAGAGAATAATGGTGAATTAGAGAACAATGGTGAAGTTTTTCTCCGTTTTTCTATCTTACAACTCTTGTATTACTCCATTTTCTGCATGTATAGGGAAGAGTAAGGAAAAATTTCTGTCTGGTTGGAGTGGAAAAACAAGTGAGAAATAATTTGGTTAAGATTATTAAGAAAAATACAGCCTTAGAATGAAATTGAGAAGTTCAGCTATGAAAGCTGAGCATACAGAGAGGGAAGTGAGAACTATTCTGTTGCAAGGCAGTTTCAGCTTTTTGTAAATGTTTTCTTGTCAGGTCAGTTAATCACTAAGGCAGTTCTTTATTAGAAAACTCCTCAGCTAGATCTCCACTGATTGTTGAAAGGTTAAAGAAAAAAATCCAATAGAACACAGTTTAGAGACACATAACCCTGTCCTTTGAGATGGCGAGTAGCTTATGCTGCTCCTCTTAGCATCAAGAGTTGGGTGTGACCAGGGATATGATGACGGCCACCAGGATTCCAGAAACTTTACAACACTGTTTACAATACTAAGAAAATTCTTGCACTGATAGGTATGGAGATAACAGTGTTGTATGCTATTTGGTTCCCTCCTGTCTTCTTTCCCCTTAAATCAATTATTTTAAAGGATCTTAGTAAGGATTCAGTATTTTAAACTGGATGCATTTAAGTTGAAAAAAGGTTCAGATTAGAAAATTATTTTTATGGAATGTGTGAAGTCAGTAATTTAAGTGGTGGAAAGGATGCTATAAAGTCTCCCAGTACAGGCTAAACAGTCACAGCTCTTAAGTCTGGAAGATTATAACACCTGCTACAAGAGCAAAATCCACTTATTCTTAACTTAACAGAAATCAGCTACCTGAACTGCATTTTGATTGCAAAGGTAGCTGGTTGCACTGCAGTTCTGCCTGCAGTTGTGTAAGTACTAACAATGCGTACAACTAAGTACATCGCCATTTTCATTGACTATTAAGTAGAAAACAGAGCTAACAGTACTGGAACATGTAGAAAATTATGGGCATCCGTAATATGCTGAAGCGAGATGTCTGTCCAGAGGGTCTCAGAGGATTAGTAGCTTGTACTGCTCTCACTAGATCTTAAAGTGAAAAATCTGACTTCTCTTTTTCGTATAGCAGACCTGTTTATCATATAGCACATTATATAAAAAAAATGAAGGGTTAAATATTTAATTTTCCGAGAATTATGAATTTGAAGCACCATTTATGGCCTGCCATTAACCTGGTAGTGTCACCATAAAAGTGCCAAGAGGAAAATAGCTATGTGAAGATCACTTCTCGCCAGTGACAGCTCATGCCATGGTAAGGTGTGGCAGCATAGACAATCTAAAAACATGTTGCAGATTCCATATCCTAACTGTACTACACAACTTCAACAGTCATTGTAATGGTAACATTCACTGTATAATTCCCTACTGACCTTGGTGAGTAGTGTCAGAAATTTAGAAATCATACACATTTTTTTCAACATTTTAAGTACTGAATTATGTTTGTGTCCATTAGATCTAAAAATACAGCCAAAAACCTTCAGCTATGCTGTAAAAGGGAGCATTACCTAGTTAAAACTGAAGGAAGCATTTAGCATAGCAATGTTCTTACATGCCTTGTTCTCTTCTGCCACCGTGTGGCTCTTCCATTTGAAAAAGTTAGGCCTAGTTATGTTATTAAAGTCACTGAAAGAACTGGTGAGGTACTTTATTCGTTGTTTCAGTTGTGAACCATATTCAGGTTCAGGTCATCAAGACAGAAAGGTTCACAAAAAAGCCACAACAGTATATTAGGCATCCAAGTCCTATTCATTTCAGAGTAATCTAGTTGGCTTATTCTTCAGGAACCCAACTGTATTTCAAACATGGCATAAATTAGGCAGGCTGAGAATTTTTGATAGAATATAATTACCTTATGCCAGTTTATGAAAAGGCTAGCCTGAAAACAACACACACACCCCCAACAAAACCATCAATAAGTATGCTGAGCTAGACCCTGACTCTTGAACTTGAGTAACTCACATGTTATTCCAGGTGGTACTATTGATTTCTAGGCTCTTGGAAGTTTTGAGGTGCTCTCAAGGTTTTGAAAGGTCTTAACTTTATTGTGATAAAATTAGGGGTAGTTTTTGCCATCTTAAAGATGTCCACAATAAGAAAGCCACAAAATCCTTGCCTTTTAGAAAAAAGGAGAACTGCTAAGAGTAAAACAGAAAATAGAATCAAAAACATTTGGTACCAAATTCCCTTTTTCTCTATTGCAATATTTAGTTTCTGTATGTAATGCTTTTAGAGCCTGTCTATAAGCAAGGCTTTGCTTAATCCTCTTACATTTGTCACGTTGAATAGCATTACACTAGTTGATTAATCCTACTTTCAAAAAGATCAGAATCAGAAGAAACTGATTTTGCTGAAGAATCTTGCAAGCACTTCTGGGACAAGGAGCTCATGAATTGAAGGATTCTGCCTATGTCTTTCCTTAAATATCCATTCTACCCTAAGACTTGCATTACATTGGAAAAACAGCAGTTTTACATTACACACCTTCCTTTGCTCTTTGGCAACTAGAGTAAAGTGAAAATTGAAGATTTTCTTTCTCAGTGGGTTCACTCAGGGATCCTCTTCTTGTTATGCAGGCAGGACTGGTCCAAGGGTCAGGCCAGGAAGTCAGTCTGTATATCAGGTTCAGGATGGGGCCCACTGTGAGTAACCAGCATCAGACACAGGCCAGTGGTCGCCAAGCAGGACCCCAGTGGGTAGTCAGGGCTGAGGCCAAGCCAGGAAGGCAGTCCATAGGTCAGGGCCTGTATCAGCAGGGTACATGGCCAAGCACGGCTGTAGCAGAACCCAAAACAGACACCCTACCAACATAGCTCAGGGAGGGGCTGAAGCTCCTGAGTTTATATGGACTCCAGGACCTATAGGCAGGTTCTGTGGGGTGGAGGCCTCAGGTGGAACTAATTAGGGCCATTAAGGGGTTATTAGGGCACTCGGGGACCTGATACATTCTCAGCAGCAATAAAACGCCAAAGAATAAGATCAGGATAATGCAAATTATTCATGGAATATTGACAATAAGCCTCAATTGCTGTTTTATGTAGTGGTTTGATTTAGGCAGCTTTGTGTAAAGAGGGTGAGCCTCAAAGAAAAAATTATGTTGTTTTTGCTCTTTAACGTTTCAAGGTTGCAATTTTTTCACTGGTATTTATGTTCTTTGTAAATTTAGCATTACATCTGAAGAAGAATTTTAATATAAGAACTTCAGAGCCTTCTTCCTAGCTCTAACTCTTTGTCTTTCTTAAAGCCTTGAAGTCTTATCACAGTTTCTCTGTGTTTGAAGTGCAGGGAGATATTTTACTTCCTCTGAGATAGAGAAAATTAAGTCTTTTCACTGTTGGAAATACATAGAAATTCTATGAGTGAAGGAGCTAGGAAAGCATACGCTGTTCTGATCACAAAGATGTTATCACAAATGGCACTGGGAATTTCACCTGCTTTGGATCACTGAACTTTGACTGGAGTTAACCAGATGATTAAATAGCCCAATGTAACTGTAGGAATGGCCATGTGATATGATCTTTCATTTCATTTAGATGAATGCCATTGCTTGAATAAAGTTAAATATTTAGCATCCTGAGCACAATAGAAGAAAAAAATGCTTGGTATGTGTTTAAAAACATAATGATGTTTTTAAATTATGAAACATTTCCTAAGTATCAAACTAATATTGCATTAGCTATAAAGTACACGTTTCCATGTTGCTATAGAATTTTACAAACATAAATAGTTTTAGGCACACTGATAGTTTCACAGAGAGATAGCGATGCTGGTTTAAATTACTGGTGTTATCGACAAGTATTAAACTATATCGAAGGGAATGAAACTGTTTAAGAACCCACAGACCATTTTCCTGCCTTTTTTACCAATAGGTGAGGGAGCTGTGGGAGGTGAGCAGGGCCCTAAGCCTGAGCTGACCTGACAGCGTGGTCTATTTTACACTTTCCTAACACACACATTCCTCCTTACGTTTGGGGAGATACCACCCCTTTCTGTGCTTGAGCTGCTATTGGAGTTGCTTAGTTCCTAAATGTTTATGACAGCTTGGAAACACCATTTCTGACGGAGCTGGGACCCTGCCACCGCAGGCCAGGGAGCTGCCCATGTGGCTTCACCCTGTGCTAGACCCCCCAGTTCTGATTGGGGGGTCAATCAAACTGGTGAGTTTGATTTCAGGTGTACTCATTTCTAGCTCTTTTTCAGTGTGTCGGAGTAACGGTGAGAAAATGACAATTAAATACACCCCCAAAAGTCCCACTTTGCCATTACTTTTGGTATCCAAAGGAATTCCCTTCTCATTTTCTACATTCACAGGCAAAATTAAATACACAGAGTGTGGCATTGCTAAGCTTGGGAAGTGAAGTTTTGTACTTTCAGGCTGAGTGTAAACATAGGCTTATTTTTTACATTAGCTGTTTTAGCCAAACCCACTTCCTTCTCTTTCTACTTCTTCTGCTTTCCACATGCAAAGTAGCTCAGTGTCATTCCTGTTCAAAGAGAAGTAGGTGCTGTCTCTGATCCCTGCTGATGTGGAAATGTGCTGCAGATTGGTATCTTTCTGTAAAGTGGACTACAAAAAAAAAAAAAAAGGAAACCCATTTTTATTTGTCTGAATTGGCAGATAAAGATTAGCCTCTTCAGCTAGCAACTTCCCATGTTTTGATTAAATATTATGGTTTATTAAATTCTTCAAAGAGCTTTATTGCAGGAATAGTAATTACTAAAAAATCCAATGGCAGGAAAGCCTAGGGATTTACCTCTTTTTATGTAACATCATGAACTGCCTTGAACAGTTACTTATCTATAACTTAAATCTGTTGTTTAAACACTAACTTTGGCTATGTAATTAATAATTACATGTTTGCAAATAAACCAATACAGCATAAAAATATTTTTTCTTTAAGGGAGAAGGATTTTAACCTGTGTAAAAAGAGGCTCAGGAAATGGCAAATTGCCTCTTTGCAGTGGTTGACAGAATTGAGGAGAGTCCAAATGATCAACAAGAAAATAGTGGGATGCCATAGTGAGAAAGGCAGTGAAAGTAAAGAAATATTTCTGCTAAATCTATAACTGGCCTGTGGAAATCAGGGCTGCAGGTGTTCATGGAAATAAGTAGTGCTGTGGGAATTTTAAAGCGCTATAATTTTATGACCAGTTATACAAGCTAAGGCAACGGTACGAAGTAACCCTATCTACTGCCTCAGGACATAAGCTGGGGGTCAGGAGGGCGCTGCTTTTAATGCCCTGGTATTACCTGTATCTCAGAAGAAGAATTTTGTTTGTGTTTTTTCTGAGTAGAATTCACATTCCTGGAAACTCTAGATGGTTGATGATTCTGGACAAAGAGTTTGGGTTTGTATTTAATATAAAACATTTCTGTAGGAATTCCATCATGCCTCAAAATGCAAGAAGTAAGAATGGATTACAGATGCTGCCTTGACAACATGCGTGCAAGCAAAAACTCTCTGCACAACTGACAGTGGCTGTGCTCTTTGTGATACTAGTCTGTGCTGCTATTACTCCCAGTTTACGGATAGGAAAATGGAAAGTGAAGGGAAGTACTCAAAGCTACACAACAAGTACCAGGGTAAGGGTTGGAAAAGTATAATAATGTATTACCGTAGTTAAGTATAGGTCTAACAAAATTATCAACATGCAGCACAGGTAGGCAAAATACTTCAAAAAAGTTATTATTAAAGGCTTTGCTGGCTTTTTATAGAATTGATATTTCAAGAAGGTAGACTTCTTATACTAGTATGGAATTAAACTTAGTAGGATTTTGCAAGGGGCTTCCTAGATTAAGAATAAGGGAGAAATAATAACAGAGAAAGTTTAATTAAAATAATACATTAAAATTTTAGAATTAACATTTTCTCAAAGTATAGTTAGGGTGAACAAAGAGTTTAGAAAAGAAAGTATAGAAAGTATATAAATAATTGCCTTTACAGACGAAGCTTCCCACCTTTTAATTAAAGCAGAAGTTTTAGCTTTTGATTGTGAAAGTCTCTAAAGAAGTTTTAAACAAAAGCAAGGAATATATAGTAACAAAGCTGTCTCAAACAGCAATTTTTATCTGGAAAAATCGTTTTGCAGTAACTGAAAAATAACAGTCTTCAGAGTGAACACCTACTGTTAAGATACTTGATTTCAACATGTCTCAGAGGTCAGACTGGAATCCCAGGTTATTACTTCTTACACTTACAGAGAAGATCATACATAAATAGTTGTTTATTTCCATCACATATAATCCCTCCTTTCAGAAATGAGCCCAGAGGCTACCTTAAGATGTCTTAGAAGCCAACAGAACAAAAGGAGTGGATTTTATTCTAGTTTCCGACTAGAACCAAAAACACATTGTAGGCTCGGACTTGTAACAAATTAGAAATGCACTATGAAGCCTAACATTTTTCATTGATAATGCAAGCTTTGATTTTTAAAATTACTAATAATTAGTAATTTAAAATTACTAATAATTAGTATTTAAAAATACTAATATATTAAAGATCTCTGTGGTATTATCCCTGATTGTTACTTTGTGAAGGTATATTTCCTGGTATGCTGTATCATGACTTGTTGTTTTAACAGGCTTCTAAGATTATGTTTCAAATCGATTATATATTTTCCATTTAGATGTAATGGGCACAATAGTACAGGATAGATTTTTTTTGTAGATGAGTTTGGGCAACTTATACTTCAGAGAAGCCAAAGAAGGTGAAGGCTACATCTCTTATACAGCCATCTAAAATGGATTTCCTTCTCACTCTACAAGTTATTTAACTCAAGTATTACCTTAGTTCCAGGTATTTATCATGGACAACTCTCTTCAGGAGTTTAAATGTTGTCTCGAAGTTGGACTGCCCATTATGAATCATTGCATTTAGAAAAAACTAATCCAGTGGGAAGCTGATTTTGCTGACGTATTATTCATGCCTTCACAGCTCCACTTTTCACCCTGTTGCTCAGTATGTTGAACTGGGCGGATGCTGCGGATGACACACAGCTCTTTCACTCAGCTTTCAGTTTTATGTAACACACCTATCTCATTGCTTCTGGCATCGATTTCTTTTATAACCTACAATATTCACATATTCACTATAACACAGGGCAGATGATACATATTTAGAAAAGATTTAATGAGCTAATGAGTTGTTATTTCACCCTTTGCTCAATCAACACAAGGAACCAATCAGTGTACTGTAACAGTTTGTGTTTGTGCACACACGTCTATAGGGATTCACATGCACTGTTGTATGTATGGAGAGACTGCATATATAGTGTCATGTTTTTTCCCAGGATAAATAAATTGGTTTTGCTAAAGTTATAAGTCACTCAAATATATACGTTATGAAAGCAAGGAAAATCCCTAATTGTGCAGGGAGTTTGCCCCTGCATAACTGTTGCATGCGTTATTTACTCTCATTGACTTTAATATGACCACTCCCAAGCTTAACATTAAGTATGTGCTGAATGTTTAGATTTTCAGAGAAGCCAGAGTGTAAAAATCTTAAATAGAAAGCTAGTTCCAAGGATATTTTTTTTTTTCTTTTGGAAGAATGTTCCTAATATGTATTTACTCTGCCTGATGTTACTTATGGTATCCACAACAATTTCTTCACAAGTGTAGTCTATCGCCGCATGCACATATGATTGAAATATGAGATGCATCTGCTATCTAAACATATTTAAAAGTTGTAACTCCCTGAAGGGAATAATTTTGTACATTAAGAAAGAAGCGCCCAGTATGGTCACCTGGCCCGAATATGTATATGTTGTACACAAGTTCATGTTGGCTAACAAAGTATCATAAAGTCCTCTTATGTGTAGTAATAGCACATAATAAACTACAGAAAGAACAGGTTGCAGCTTCTGCAGAGCATGTGATGTGCTGCATGTTCACACCCTAGCATGCCCTGTGGTAGCTTGTTTGTACATCTGCAGCTATAGGCAGCAGAATCCTTGTTTCACCTTTTGCTCAAACTTCAATTAATAGGTGCAAGCAGCCAGGATATTAGAAATAGAAAAAATTCATATTATATTTAGACTGAATACCATACAAAGCCTTCATGACTAAGGTATATCGAAGTATATATAAGGCATATTAAACAGACAGGAAAATTTTTAATATATAGCCGAAGTCTCTATGAACAAGAAAATGGTGAACACCGCTGAGAAATGAAAATTTGAAAATGCAGATTCTGATCTATTAACATAATGTAATGTTTTGAGATTAAAAATAAATCCAAACAACCAGGCATAATGAGATCTGCATTAAAAACACAAGTGTGCAAATCTAATGGTAGCTTCCTCTTGAAAACATATTCAAGGCTAGTTCAAGGGCTATAATAAAAAAGCAGTGCTGTGGAGCCAAATAGGAAAGGAGAGACTGGCTGTTGAAGATATTACTAATTCTACTTTACTCAAACTTTTGGGGACATGATTTGGTTAACATGAATAGAGGAGACATGAGAATCTGAAGATACTAAGTTTGAAAAGCGCTTAAGAATACTAGTAGCTCCTCTTCTATATACATGATGGCAGCGGTGCAGGTCTCACCATCTAACTTAAGGTATTTAACTAAGGTGGTTAAGTTGCAAAACTGGCTCCCTGTGACTTCAGGAGATGTCTTAAATTAAATTAAAAGCTTGATGCTGTCAAAAAAGACTTCTTTCTTCCCTCCACCCTTCTCCTCTAACCCTCTCTGCTCTTGGCTGCATGATCCCACTGCTTACCTTAAGCCACCTCTGGAACTCATCTGGCTGGAGGTTGTTCAACCTGATACAACAGAAAAAAATTATCCTTGCCCAGCTTCCAAAGGTGTACATTTTTGCCAGGTTAGTGAGTTTGGTTTCCTGACCTTGAGGTCAAACAGATTAACTCCAGAGGCAGCACAAGAAAGACGTGGGAGAAAAAAAAGAAGCTGGAACAAGGGGTGCCCTCCCTCCAAGATCTGTTAAGTTGTCTCAGCCACTTGTCATCCCCTGGACTGTAGCCTGTAGAAAGAGGTAGGTAGATCCTGAAGCAATTTAGAGAAAGATTTTATTCATCTACCACTATATTTAAAAATAAGATTACTTTACCAATTTGTCTTCTTAAACTAATGGTGTAACTTTATGTTGTATAACTTCCCACCTTCATCTTTCTTCTTCTAAATCCAACCCCCAGAGCAAGCTGGAAAATATTCTATGGCCCTGAATGACTTTTTTCCATTGTTAATCTTTTCTATTTGGCGTCTCTCTCATCTTTCCAGTGATATTTTCTCCTCAGTACTCCTTTTGTTTACATTTCTAGGTGTGGGGCTTTTTTAATTTTATTTTTTTAGTTGAACTCGTTCGCTCAGTACTTTGTTTTCTTTCAGTGTGTGAGTTTGTAATTCTTCCCACTCCATCATTTGTATTAACAATATATCTTCTCATTATTACTCATTATTAGCTGTATAATTGTGCTTGTATTCTTCTCCAGTTGCTTTGGCTACATCTGTTTAAATTTTGTGCTATGAATGCTGTTTGCTATTTGACAGCATAGTTCTCTCTACAGTTGCTCACTTTCTGTATAACGTTTAATATGGGGCATTTTTCCAATTATGTATTTTTCTCTATTTCAGTCTTTTTTTTCCAGAAAAAAAAAAAAAAGCAGGAGGTTGTAACAGAGCAAGACATCACTAGCAAACAGGAAAAAAGCCTCATGAGAAGTAAGAGACAACACTTTATATCAAGCCAAACTTATTCGCTCATTTGTTTAGCCCCTGCCAAATAGGATGAGTCAGAGATTTGACTTTTTCCTGGTGTTACGGATCTAGCTAAATATTTGGTTCAGAAGATGCTTCCATCAGCCTAGGGATTTGAACTTCTCCGGTTCTGTAGCATCTTACATCTGTAGGTCCATAAACAGGAGACCCCCTCAAATGAACAGAGGCACGTCCTGCTGCCATGGATCACGTAGCACAGTTGCCTCAGTTCAGATGTTGTGGGAACAACAGACTGTAGGGTTTCAGGCTGGGACTGTCACTGAGAGGTGTCTGTCTTCCAGTGAGATGAGGGAAGGGAAGCTGCAGCCCCGCTCAGCAAATGTATGGCGGGCTGGCTCTGAGAGAACATGTGTTTGGAAACAATTGTGTAAATCTCATTTTCAGTGCATGAAATTTAATAGGTCTGAAGATTACTTGCAGATTTTTATGTTCCCATGTTGCCTATCAGATAAGCACTCTTTCTTATTTTACAGAAAGAAAATGTAGTAGATGAAGTAACCTCTTTAGGACTTTTTAGAACCATGGTAGGTAATTTCAAAATAGAATCAAAACTTTCTGATTCTGTGGCAGCTCTTTTCCCATTAGTTTGTCTTTCTCACATACATCATACTACTCAGCTGATACTATTGGTGTACTTGTTCTTTGTATCAACGTATTCTCTATATATATTTCTTGTGAGAGTTATAACACACATAGTGATTCTTAAAATTTTTCCTCCCATATCCATCCTCTTGTTTTCTCTCTCCCTTGTTTCCTTGGCCTTTCAGTCCTTCACATCACTCCTGTGAGAGGTTTTATAGCACCTTTGTCATATTGGTGCTAAAAGAACCTTTACAATGTAAAATACTGTAAGGGGGGTAAAAAAAGATCAGTTTGAGCTATTGTATCAGTCAGGTATTAATGTAAGTCCCGCTAAGCCTGTGTCTTGTAAAACTGTGCTGTAAATTTTCCTTCTGTCATAACTTGAACTTCCAAAAGAAAGCAGAGTCACGTAGTATTTGAAAACAGAGGCTATACTATGGCACAGCGATGGTTAATTCTGCTCCATATTTTGTATGTCTGTTTTCTTGCCTTTCATACCCATAAATGCATGACATCATGCACAAATTGAATGGACTTTCTAACTACGACATGAATCTGCTTCGTGACTGTCAGTGAATTGTCCTTTCACACCATGTGAGCTACTACTGCAATGATAAAGTTTGTTGTCTGTAAACTATGTCTCTTAACCTATGGCTGAGTAGACCATAATATAAGTACTTTTGGAAAAGTTATGAAAGCTTTCGTGTCTATTGACCTTGTACATCCCTGGCATGCTAAGACAGGAATTCCAAAGAATCTACTATTTATCAAGGTGTTATTCACGCAAAAAGCCACAAGGAGTTACCTTCTCTTCTGGGCCAATGTACATAGGTAATGCTTCCATTGTTAACCATTAACATGATAGTGCTAAAAGAAATGTTTTGATCTATCAACATTCAGAAGACTTTTAATTTGCTAACATGCTACACTCTGCAGGTCTATAGATTCCCCTGAAAATATGCAGAAATGGCATGAATTCACAGGATGAGGAGCAGCTCTTTTCCAGCGTGTCTGTATATGTGTATGTGTATTCACAGAAAATATATTAGAAATCAGGAATAAGCTGAGTTTCTGCTTATAAAATCTGGGACTAGTGATTTTCTTTCTTGTACAGTATAATATAGTGTGAGATTAGTTTATTATGGTGAAGCTTAGTTGATCTGAGTTTGGTCTATTACATTTCCTTTCCTGTTTTACAGATGACTGAATTTTTCCCTTGGGATATAATGTGAGGACTGAAGTAAGAGAGCTGGCTTTTGTCCTTCGACTCCCTTTCCCTAAGTAAGGCAGGTAAAAGTAAAATTTACTGTGTCTCAGTAACAGCTTTAAGGAAAGAACAACTTTGCTTATAAATCTTGTTAAAATCAGTATGGATCTAAGGGGGAAAAAAAGGTGAATTGTGCACACCACGGCCACGAATATAAGTGTAAATTAGGCAACTTTGCTCCTGGCACACAGATACTACTTAATACAACCACAGTATCAAATAGGAGAGATACAGCAGTAGCCAGCTTTCTGTCTCATGTTCTTGCTACAATGCACAGAGATTTATTTCATTTAGTATATTGCAATAGCTGTAGCAAACTAATTTAATGGCATAAATAAGAAACAACACAGAGCCACAAGTCTAGTTATTTGCATACTTGGTAGACTTCCTGAAACTGGAAGTAAATAGTGTTTACGGTATCAAAATTCCCTGCCTGCAATCTTCCTCTCCACTGTTAACTGGCAGTTTACTGTAAGCATCAGAGTAAAAGCACGTCCTGAGGGTGGATTTTAAGTTGAATACTGATTAATTTGAGCAGGGTTTTCTAAGTTTAAGGGATACTGTGAAAGGCAGGTTTTTGCATAAATAAATAAACAAACAGCAAAAACTGGTGTCTAGCTGGAAATATTGGGATGACAGATGGGGCCTGATTGAGGGCTGTAAATGTAGGGATGAGGCAGGGGCAAAAATCAAAGAACCTCTGACTACTTTTAACAACATTTTGGAAAGATTTCTCTTAAAACATAGTATGTGTATGACTAGTGTATAAACTTGTTTTGCACGCATTCTGAGTAGTTTTGGTAACTGTTCTCGGTATTGTCAAAGCAAGAGCTGATTGTGCACAGTCAGCCTGCAGAAACGCTTAAGAAATCAGGAATTTGGATGGTGGATGCACATTTTTTTCTCTCAAAAAAACTGTCTCAAAGACAGTTTACTAAGTTTGCTGCTGTTGTTTCTCTATCCTCGTGCGTGGTCCTTGGTGGTGATAGTACAACTGTTTGTGAGCCTACATGGTTAAGCAGATCAGGGATTTTATCTGTGTTACCTTCGCCCCTAGTTTCCTAAGAAAAAAGGTTATTTTTAACACAGAGCAGTTACTTGATGTGTTTCATCATGCAGTCCCACAAGGAGGCAGGGAACTGTTTAAATAGACTTTGCTACAGAAAACGCAGAGTATCAACAGTCCCTTCTTCCAAGCATTTGAAAAGTAAACTTCTGTTTTCACATTTTTTTGGTCTAGAAATTTGCTTTATTGTTTCTGTGGAAGCCACTACAGAGCAGCAAATATTTCAAGAGTGGTCAGTTGTAAATGTAACTGGTAAATTGACATCAGGATGATCAGTCAGGTAATTACATTAAAAGAAGCAGAACTGGGACACTGCTTGCCTGATTTTCTTACAGATACATTGGGTTTGTTTTCTTGGTATAACTGCAAAGAGACAGTATGCATATTCAGGTGTAGTTTTACAGGCTATTTCTTTTCAGTGACCTTCAGAATTAGATCTACTTCATTCGCAAGTTTGAGCAAGTCCTTAATCATCATCACAAGTAACACTTTACCAGTTTGAAAGGTAGGAGGCGTAAGATCAAATCATTGCTAGTGAGAAAGTTTCTCATTTGTCAGTCAGTCTTAAAATAGGAATTAGATTACAATCTGGTTTGTGTCTCTAAAGATTTTTAGTAGATATTGCTTATCCTTAAGTGTTCTTGCTGAAAAAGATGTCTGAACTGGCCCCTTGATTTTCAGCATCAGCAGAGGGGTGGAGCTTAAAGGATGTGGAAGTTAAATCTAGCCTGGACTATTGCAGATAATGTTTTATTTCCTTGGCAGACAGATTCAGCCTTTAAGAATGTAATTTTACACCTTTTAAGATAACTTTCTTATTTAGGTTTCTAGGGTAGGATCAAAAATATGTATGATAAAGCTGAGTTACATTGTATTCTTTGGATAGTGAAGGCTACCGGCATACAGTTACCAAGCTTTGCCATAACTGGGAGGCAGGATTACTATATTATAGTTGCAACTATACTGCAACCACTAATGGTTGCAGTAACAGCATGCGTTACCTTGTATCTTGCTGCACTGCTCTACCCCCTCATCTTTACTGGGGAAGAAAGGGAGAAGAATGGAGATGATAGGCAGTTTTACAGGGGTAAATGGCAAATAAGAAAAAAAAATTAAAAAGGGAAATTTAACATTGCTAAATTTCAAAAAATACATAAGCTCATGTTTGGTGTTGCAGACCACAAAATTCTGGTGGGTGAACTCTTTTGTTGCCCAAATAAGATGGGTGCAAAACCTTGGTAACCACTCTGTAAAAAAGATTATTGAAGAGTTTCCCTGGAATCCATTCCATGATCCCGTTTACATCACACAGTTTTATGAGAGTCCAGATATTTAATCATTTTGTTTTCCAGATCTTGTATGACAGACTTTCCTAGCACTTCCTACCTTGTGAGAATATCCCAGCCTACCAGCCTGGGACATCAAGAAACAAGTCGAGCAAAGCAATGACAAGAGAAATGTTCTTTAACCTAGCACAAATAATACCTTTGTAATTATTTTATTATTCCAGATTTATGAGAGATTATTTCAGAACATTGTGAACTGATCTAAAAACATGAAGCTTGTGTCATCTGAAAGCAATTTTGCATTTTGGATGAGAGAGAGTTAATAGCCTGGGGCTGCACTGGGGTTTCAGGAGCTTAAAAAAGATTTTGGGGTTTTTTTTAGGAGTTCCTTGTATCTTATATAGAAGTGTAAAATGTTGTACATTTGGTTTGCCAGTTTTAGAGTTTCTCTTTGGTCCAGTGTTTTGATCTCTTGAAAATGTGTCTGCAAGTAATAAGAAACCTTCGTCTTTTTGTTAGCAGGATCACAAGCTTTCCGGCAAATGTGACTGAACATACCAAACATATTTGCATGCTGACAGGTGGGGTTGCTATGCTCCCCTTGGGGCAGGGTTGGTAGATCTTAGGTTGTAAGTAAAAACAAGTCTGTCGAAGTGAATAATGCTGCTGGGAAGAGCTTGCTTCAACAAACAGTAGTTTCACCCAGGCTAGTAATGAATACGGCTCTTCCCTTTGTGTCAATTTAGGATGAAAATTAAGAAAATCAGCTGAAAAGTCTTTTGTCACAATCCTAACCAGACTGAGCAAAATGGTTGGAGCTTTTGAGAGTTTAAAATTTCAGGTTGCCAGAGGAATTATTAAGCGGGTATTTTAAATACAGCTTTCTTTTTTCACTGTCGTGATCACTAGTTTTTACATGTGAACTAGTGCATATGGGCATAAAATGAGAAGAAATTTAACTTGGTTCTTTTCTTAGCTTTGCCTCAGGATTTGGTTTAATTATCTGGTCCAGCCTAGCTTCAGCTGGCCCATGAGACTGCTAGACCTATGTATCTGCTACTGTCTCCACTCAGAGGATGACTGAGACCTCAGATTCACCAGCAGGGACACTTTGCTTTGGATGATTGCAGTTGTTCACACCCATACTGTCCACCTTGTTGCTCTTCAGGGATGCTGCAGCCATTCACACAGCAGTTGCTGAATTTTTGCTTATTTCTGGACATATTTTTCTATTATTTTACAGCCTGCCATGTTAAAGAACACCAAAATCTGTCATATTTATCTTCAGTGTGTTGAATTGCAAATTGCAGCAGTACAGCTACTGCTTCAGAAGCTTCACAGCTGCTTCACAAGCAACTGTGCTGAGCCTCTACAAAGAACACAGAGGCAGGATGCACATCAGGCTTAGCTTCTTCGTTTGTCAGAACTGCAAAGCCCCTCTCAGATCACCTCCTAGACGGCAGTTTGTAGCAGGCTGTTCTGAAGCTGTGGTAGGTCAGGTGCTGATCCGTAGGCAGCAGAACATCTGTGCAGCAGAAATTAGGCACGTACCTAGGAACAGTATTTTCATGAGCATCCTAAGCTCACGCATCCCTCTTACTATTCAGTTGCCTTCTGGTAATTCACTTACCTTCAGGTATCTTGCCTGTGACGTGGGCATAGGAAAGAAACACACCTAAAGTATTTTGATTAGAAAATAACGCCAGTTCTGCATAGTGATGTTATAAAGTATATGGATCCCAATAAATTTAATAGAAGGTATAAAGACAGTAACATAAAGACATTTGAGTGGTCAGAGCTTATAAGTGGTACTCTTTTTATCTGTGTGTAGAAAACTAGACAGATAACCCAGATTCTGTGATGGTGCTGGGTTTATTCTCTCATTGTCATACTAACGTAGTATTAGAGTAACACCTGTATTAGTGGCATATTCAAAGCAAAGAAAATTCCCAAATAAAAATGCTCTCTGCTTTACATAGCTGATATTTTTTCTAAGCAAATAATGACATATGTAAAATGTCATTATTTGCCCTAAAAGACAAGATCCTTATTATTTCAACTGTACACGGGGATCCATACATCCCTGAGCAATGCAGAACAGAATGTAAAGCCTGCCATTGAGCCCAAAGCCCTGCTGCCCAAGGGAAAAAAATTATGTTAGAAGTTCAGTCATATTAACGTCTCCCATTCTATCATCACAAAATAATTAGACATCGTGGGTTTGTGAGTTTCAGAAACCAAAATTTCTGTGTAAATCTGAAGTCCTTTATATTAAATTTCAAGTTAATGTAAGAAAAAGTTAGAGCACAAAGTTTACATATGTAAACATAAACAGTGGCAACAATTAAAAGGCCCTTATAATTAATTTCATAATTATGTTTTTACACGATTCATATATATTCAGTCTTATGTATGTTAAATATCTTTTGTATGTTATTTACTGTGCTGTGTAAAGTGTATGAATTAGTTTTTTATAAGACACTAATTGAGATCCCTGTCTTCCCGAGGTGATTATCCTGGGTCAGGGTCCAGGTCTCTCAGGTAGCCTGGGCTGTCCTGGGCCAGGGTCCAGTGCCACAGCAATTGAAAATGACCAGGATGATCTTTGTGAGCACAGTGCCAGCTCCATCCTTCCCATCCCCAGCCACACTCGTGCCCTCTCCCCACCAGCCCTTTGCTACCTGGCTCGGGGCTTATATTTGCTCTTATCTGACTCTGTCAGACTCAACTAAGTCAGATTTTCCCACATTTTTATCATTGAATTGGCCATTCTTACTGTAAATATCCAAGTCATCTTTATATATAACAGTAGTTTTCTGGAGAAAGAAAAGTTTCAGTGATGGGTATTGAAGCAGTTTTTAGTCATGGAACAATCTGCTAAGTGGAAAAGGAACATTCAGGAGACATCCAGATGTTGTAGGAAGGGAGGCTCAGGGATCAGCCAGTGGCTCTTTTCTTGTAACATATAAGAAATATATAAATTTCTTCAAGTGTTGACCTCTGTTAAAGCAAAGAAATTCTTACAAGCTTTTTAAAATAATCTTAGTGATAATTTTTTACTGAAGTATTTTCATAGAAGGAACTGTTCTAAACTACCTTAGTTTTATGTAAAAGTAAAGTAAAAAATAAACGATAGAAGGCTTCTAGATTTTTGAACAGCTGCTTTGATAGAATTACATAGAACTATTTTTTATGATTTGTATTGTAATGAAAAAAAACCTAAATTGTGCTGCTTTTCTATTTGCATGCCAATTTTACTTTGGAGGAAAAAGCTTCTGACAATATTGGGTCAGTCTTCTGATGAAAGGGGCAGCTTTTTGGAAAAAATGCGAACCCAAGATTTTACTTGCCTGCAGTCATCAAAAGTCCTTGATTCCCTATGAAAGAAGGTCAATCCAGGTTTCATTGCCAAATTCCGGAATTCCAGGAAATTACATTTCCTACCCAAATTGTCCCTTCTAATTTCAGTTAGATGAGGTTTTCTCCACTTTCTGTCTTAAGATACCTGTGTTACTGGCTCCCGCCCTTCAGACAGCTGACTTACTCTTGAAAGGTAACTGCATTTCAGTGTGCCGTAGGCAGATCCTGTAAACAGTGTGTGCCTTGTAACTGCTTTGTAAAACTTCCTCTGTGTCTGGACCGTAGAAAGGAAAAGCAATGGAAAGGTGGGATCGTGCTGTTACAGATAGCATGGGAGTAGAGGCTAGCAAGACATCATTCCACATGATAATATGTAGTATTTAGTAGTGTGTTCGTATTCAGTATTCCAAATATGACAAGGTAAGGCAACAAAAGCCTAATAAAGAGCAGCTAATATGTAGGATACTGACCATCGAAACCTAACAGTCAATTCCAACAAGTTTTGACTAGTGAGCTATCTGGCTAGCTGGCGAAGAGATAATAAATAAAATCTAGACAGCTCAATCGTCTCTGCCCCTACCTGAGGGCTTGCCTGCTGACGGGCAACGTCAGTTGTGTTACAAAGCTGTTGTGATTCACAATCCTTGGACAGAACAAAGATCACAGAATATACTAGGTGAAATTGAAGGAGTTTTGCCATAGATCCCTTTGATCCACTCCATCTAATGATCAGTATTTGCTCTCACATGAGGGTCTAATCTGAGTTCAGGCTTTGCCTCTGGATGTTTGTGGCGCTATTCTCTCCTTGATAGGGCAAACTATGTAGCTACTTCCATGTGATAGGATGTTCATGAGGAAAGCTGCAGTCCTAGGTGAAGGAATAGAAGAATTCTTTTCTGTGTTCCTGAATTCTAGCATTGTGTGTCAAGAATAGCATGGCATTTTTAAGGTATCTTGTGTCCTTTCCCTCTTGTTTCCACTTCCTTCACATTTTTGCAATCACTAGGAAAAAGCTCTTAATGTCTAGGTATGTTGGATCTGAGCATTTTCAGATTAGTAAATTCCTGACAAACTTGCCATGTTTGATGCTGTGTCTGTAACTCCTACACACTGTCAGCATGCCAATAGCCAGTTGCCTTGCACAGTAGATTTGCAGCAGATACCAGTTATTTGTGCACAAAACCAGAATATTATGCTTGTTTTTACTAGCTACACCAAATCCATGGAGAGCTCGCATTGCTGCTGCCCAACGAGTACTGTTTTTATGAATAAAAAAGATTTTATTATCCTAATCAGGAATCTTCTAGTAATAGGAAGTTTTATTTTAATTGTTGGTTTCTAATAAAGATTTTTTTCATTGCTAAAAAATTTCTGTTAAACTGGAGGTATCTAAAGAAAAGCTCTCCCATCTTTTCCATATTCTAGGCAAGATGCCAATTTCAGAGCACTTCTCTGAGCTACTTTTCCCTTAAGCCGTGTGATGACAAACTTCCTCTTGGGTGAATCCCTGAGCCTAGGTAGCATGGCATGCACTGTGTTCTAGATGTTCAGCATATATGTACCCTTCCCGGTGCAACTGAAAACAGCCTTGATAGAATTATTTCACAGAGCGAATTTGGCCTTCAGTACACATGACCTAAGGGTCAGAGTTTTCAGGGTTTTCTCCCTGCTTGCTGACAAGCTCACAACTCTTTTCCTACAAAGATATTCCTCTCTTATGCACTAGTGTCTCTACAGTTCCAATATAGCTTCCTAGCACAGAGTGGGAGAGTTTGTTTATACAAAATATAGCAGATCTGTAGCTGCTAAAGATATTACTTCTTGCACTCCCAGTGCCCATATTACTTCTTAGCCATTCCCCAGGTACTATCCCACTATATATATCCACAAATCTGCTTTCTGGCAACAGACTTTCTGTGATACTTCATGCATTCTTTTCTGAGTAATCCCAGTGACTTCATGCTTACAAAACTGGTACTAGTGAAAGAAAACAAAATCTGTTTTTCAGATGGAGATGACTGAGGCACAGATGTTTACTGCTCTACCCAAGTTTCCATGTAAGAATTAATTATTTTTATTGTTTTCTACAAGTAATGAATTTTCAGCTTTGAATTTTCTGACACTAAGTTTAAAAAATAAAATTTAAAAAAAACCCTGAAAACAATATTCCTGTCAGAAGCAAAATTTGGAGGACAGCATTTTGGGGGTGTGATGAACCATTAGCTGAGAGATTAACCAGGAAAAAAGGCAAAATATAAGATATGCTGAGATAGAATGTGGCTTCCGGCTTTGGTAAAGTGTGGGTGACCATGCAGATTGGGTTATAAGGAATTTGAAAAGCAATTTATATTACACTGAGTTGTACAGGATATAGTACTCTGAGAAGAAATAGTTTCTTTCTTTTTACATCACAGACTTAATATGGAAGAATCTCAGAAGAAGATCAGGACCAAATAAATGAAGGTAATTCCAATTAACATAACAGAAGGCCTGTCTACTGTACACACAGCTGCTCTATCAGGGGTCAGGGTTCTAAACCATCAACAGGAAGGCCACAAGGGTAATTACAAAGTAATTCAGTTCTCTCCCATAACAAAGGACCAAATATCACATTTGATTACACAGATGTTATACTCAAGAAGATATATAGATGAGTACTTCAGATTGTGAATCTCACTGTTCTGCTGTACTTACCAGTGTTGTCTGGAGAATCTGAAATCACCTGGAAGCTTTTTTCCTATACAGCTCCATTAAAACCTGGAGGTTAGCTGAGATGAATGACTGTCAAGCTTGGAGAGTGCTGTTTTCAAAGCAGTGAGCAGCAGTGCCTTCCTATTGAACGGCCTTGTCTCCGATTACTGCACCATCACCTCTCTTGATACCCACAGGGCTTATTCCCCTACCACCAGTACAGGAAAAAGCTCTGTCCTTAGGCCACTGAAGGAAAAAGTAAGACTCCTACTCTTACTATCCTTTGTAAGAAAAGAGGGGAAAGGAGGAAAGGTAAAAGTATGTAGTTATGATGCAGTTCTGGTTTAGGAGGCTCAAAGGCAAACTGATGATGCCTGTACCAGTACCTGCGGTATATACAGTTTCTCTTGTTTGTTTCCTTCCCTAGTCAGATAAGGGGAATTTGTAGTAATCCCTTCCGTAATTTCACCGAGGTTCAAGGAAACTCTAGGTAAAGACTCTCATGTCAAATATGTTCCATCCTACAGCTTGCTTGGGATTGCACAGTGTAAATACAATACAGTAGCATGTTTGTAATAGTTTTTTTGAAGTAGCAAGAAGTTTTGGAGAGTCTGAGGAGTGCTTTCTGTGACATAAAGAGCATGCGTGACATGTTTGACGTACAGAAACAAAATAAGAAATTTGCTGGCCTCATCATGAGAACTAACTTTGGTTCTGAAGCAGCTGATATATTTAATGATGTCCCCCTCTTTACCTTCCCAGTCTGAAAAAACTTTTTTTTTCTTTTGTTTGTACATCCCAAACATAAACAAAAGCCAAAATTTAGGAAAGGTTCCCCAAAGTAGAAAAGTTCACTTTGTGCTTCCAAGGTTAGCCTCAACTACAAGCAAGGTCAGTGACTGCTTTTGATTCCCTGTATCCTAACACTTCAGTGACCATTCTAGAAGAGGCACCCTGAAGTTTAGGAAGCTAAAAGATACGTTACTCTTATTGAAAGCTCATTCCTGTGAAGCCTTCATTTTAACTTTTTTTATAGCTTATTATTTATTTCAGTGTTTTATATCCAGTTCTGAGTGCTTGTGACAGAAGTTCTCCAAGACTTACCCTGAAATTTGCCTGGCTCCCTCACAGAAGAGGAGACAGAAAAATAATCTGATGTTTTCACCACAATATGCAGAAGTCAACTTTCCTCAACAAATTTTATTCTCATGTGACAACATGATCAAGTCATTTGAGCCTGCTGGAAATAATCAGATTGATTGTTACTCCTGACTTCTGAGAGCTCCTAAAAATTATCCTGAGCAGTGCTATATATGAACTAAAAAGAGAAATACTGGGTAAACCAGTTACACTGGTACAACTGGAGCCAGATGATGACTTCTGGTAATCTCCTACCTCACAAGAGAACGGCACCAATTGTATATCTGAAGATTTTTTTCTGCATCTTGGTAAGTACAAGTTTCAGTTTCATTCCTAATCCAGAAGATTATGTTCATCAATTGAGTAGAATAGAGAACTGTAGTATTTCTTCCAATATTTTGGAAGAAAAAATATTTCAGGAAGATAGAATTAACATGTGTTAATTTCTCTTTGAATTAAATGTTAGTTGAGTGTCATGCTTCAGAGATTATTGCATAAATCATTCTTACAGATTTTACTAATAGAAAAATTATAGAATAATATAGGTTGGGAGGGACCTCTGGAGGTCTGTGGTACAATCACGTTAAGTTACACAGGGCTTATCCAATAAAGATATTAATATCTCCAACACAGAGATCTCACAGCCTCTCTGGGTCCAGTTTTGGACATTTGACCACCTCATGTTGAAAAAAGCATCTCCTACTATGTCATCAAAACATCCGTTTCTGCAGCCTCTGCCTCTGTCCAAGGAGAGTCATGATGAGCCTGTACCTCATCCTCCAAGGAGAGTCTGATTCTGTCTTCTGTATACTTTTTACCCTTTACAGTTTAATTTATTTACAAAAATTCAACCTCCTCAGAGCTTGAGGTAAGGAGCATCTCAGACAAGTTCCATTCAGGTGATGAGTGTACGTTTCTGATAATCTGATTTTACCTGTAATGGTTAAGATTAATGCACATTGTAAATATCTTCTATTTTCAACAATAAGAAGTCAGTGGTAATGTCTAGCATAAGATGATAATTTTTTGCTTTTCAAAGCTGAAGAGCTTGGTTATTTTAGTATTTATTTCCAGAGAGCCTTGCCCCCAGGCTGTAACTGCAAATTGGTTAATATTTTTATTTTATTTTAAAATACAGTAGTCAACATTACTGGGGAAGCTATCAGCTGTGCAGAATGAAGGTAAGTTATACATGGAACCTACCCCCAGAGCGTTAGAGTACTGGCTGCACTGACAGACCTTTATTTCTGTGATCAGCATCACCTGGGGCCTCCACCCACCCCCTTGCCAATTGGTCCAGGAGCCCTATTTCAGCTCAGGCCTGGGAAGCTGTTCCTGGCCTGAGCTCTCTTAAGGAGAGGTGAGAGGGGCTGCTCCATGTGTTTGGGAGGGGGCAGTAATCCTGGAGGCATGGGTGGCTGTTGTACAGGCTGCCCCTTTGCTGGGCAAGGGATAGTCCTGCAATACCTGCCCTGGGTTGTGCAGAGGTTGTGATCCTTCAGCAGTCCGAGGTGAAGCAAGTTGACAAGCCAGGGTCTGTTCTGAGGGTCCCAGTTAGCAGGAGGAGGGGATGGGGCCAGAGATCATACTGGAGAGAGAAGCTACCTGTGACACAGGGACATGTACAGCATGGCTAAAGGAAGGACTCTGGCCCGGGGCTGAGTGGAAATGGGCTCTTGGGCCCGTAGGCATGTTATGGGGCCAGAAGCCTCAGCTGAGCTGTGTCTGGTCACCTGAGGCCTACTGGTGTACTTGGGGCACTGACAGTGAATAGAGTATATGCAGAAATTTAAAAAGCCTTTCTGAAGTACCTTGCTGCAGTTAATCTCCTGAATGGGTAAAATGAGAGGTAAATTGAACTAATAGAAGTGGAGACTACGTGATCAGAACCAGATTGGGATTGTTATCTGTAGAACTTACATACTTGGTTTTGGTCTTCTTTCTGGTACAGTGTTCTCTATGGGCTGTCTATTAAATGAGGAAGGGTTACTGAGTGAATAGCTCACCGGGCTGCAGATTTTGCACTAAGAAGCGGGAATAAATGTTCTGATCTGAAACATAAGATTTCTTTCACCAGCTGCTTTCCTGTGTGCTGCCACGTCCTGCTCACATATACAACAGTCTTCCTTCAGGGAAGCATCAGCCACCTCAATACAGATGAATATGTAAAAAAACCAAAAAAAAAAGAGAATAGGACTAATTTACTACCCAATCTCTGTAGTTAGCTGAGAGGTCAATTTCATTCTCTATGGGAGAATTCTCTATGGGTTCAGCCTGCCAAGGTGGTGGAATTGCCACCCCTGGAGGTATATAAAAGGGGGGTACATGTGGTGCTGAGGGATGTGGTTTAGGGGTGGTTTTGGCAGTGTTGGGTTGATGGTTGGACTGGCTGATCTTAAAGGTCTCTTCCAACCGAAGTGATTCTGTGTTGCCCACCTTGTGTGGCTTAGATACTGTTTCACTAATTCTGACACAGTATCGCGAATTAACTCCTAACAGCGTGCAGTTAGAAGGTAAGCAACTGGGGCTTATCATTTCCAGAAATAAACTCAATTTACATCTTCAAGGCATAACTTAAGCCTCCATCTTTTTACCTAATGCCTCCTAAAGATTTCAAAAGGTAGTCTAGCTAGTCTTGTGCCTCTGGCATCCATCTCCAATGCCTAGCTCTTACGACTGAAGTGAAAGAACGGGTAAAAAGACTTGTGTAGTGCACTACTTTTCCTGTGTTCTATTGCTGTATATGCTGAAGTGTTGTTTTAAGTTCACAAATTGTAGATTTTTGAAGTTGTGAATCGAATAGGAATTCCTGGAAGACTTTCATGTTAGAATATGAGACCTCTTGGAAATCTTGCATCTGCTTAGTATGGGAAATTTGCAGCATCTTTGAAGAATGGATACAGAAGTTACAAGATAAATATAATTGTCAGAATTTTTTTTCTTCCCCTCACATACTGCATTTGGGACAAATCAAGCACTGGCTATTTCTTCTGTCTTTGCTTTGGTTTTATGCATTTCCTGTAAGCCATTACCAGAATGTAAATGTTTCAGGAGCAAACCAACTTTTCTAGCACAGAGGTCAGTGCTACTGGCTTATCTTTTTACTGTCTTTCTTCATCCATGTGCATAGGGCAGCGTGTGGCCAGGAGCATCCTGGGCAGCTCTGCAAGGTGTGAGCAGGTCCATGCTGCAACTGCAGCATGTGAAGTCCTAGCCCAGGGTAGCTCCTGTGGTGAACCACTAGAGGCTGCTCAATAAACGCAGCCCACAGGCTCACCCCTTGAGGAGGGTGGCTGAGATCACGTGTACAGCTGGAGAAAAACATTACTAGAGAAGTTGCCTGAAAGAAAAGGTGTTCTTCCTGGTGGGGTAGCAAGGAGTTACAAAAATAGAAGTTTAAAAAAAAAAAACCCCAACAACAAACCACCAAGTGGAGATTTCTTTTCCTGATTTCTGGGTCATTTTATTTGCTGGTTATAAATATGAGCAGTTGAAGACATGATCTTGCTGACTAATGCTATTTCTATTACACATAGGCCATTCTGCTTGGTGAAATTGAGGGGAAAACAAAAAAAAAAAAGTATGCCCAGGAATAAGTTACAGCTCCAAGTTACAGCTCCAGCAAAAACTGGATTTCATCCTTGTCCATCCATCTGAATAACTGCCTGGGGAGAAAAAAGCTGTGTGTATATATACTTATATAATATACATTTTAAGTATATATAAATACATATGCATGTTGCTGAGGAAAGGGTTCCTAACAAATCTGTTGATCCTTCTGTCATCTTGTTTCCATCATCCACTGGAGTTCCGTGTTAAGCTCAGGTGAGAAAGAGAAGTTGTTTTCTGTTCACTGGAACTGCTGTCTCTTCAGCGGGCTCTGCCAACAGAATACTTTCATTTTGATGTTTAATAAGGTCATTCAGGGAATCACTGTAGGTGTTGCACTAAACCCTGTATCCCTAAACTTCAAAAACATTATCTAGGACTTTTCCAGCTAAGAAGCGCAAAAACTATATAGATGTCATGCGTTCTGATAATCAGAATGAACTACATCATAGAAATTAATTGCATTTACCAGAATCGAGAGAAAGATTCAAAGGAAGAAGCGGTAACAAAGTATCAGAGGCAAATATGAGCCCTAGAATGACCTCCCAAAATGGAGGTCATTTGAGCCCTGACACTTTCATCAGTAAATTTAGTATTGTGGAGCTGAACGGACAGTAGAGTCAGAAGCTTACTCAGTGCTGATTCATCTGGGGTGTTAAATGTTGCATTAGTTAAGCAACAACAATTGAGAAAGAAGCTGTTTCCTGGAGATTAACAGGTAATGGGGAAGGCTCAGCTCGATGGCCTGAGGCTGCTCTTGTATTAAAAGGTGGGATGGGGAGGAAAAAAGCTGGCTGCATGGTATTTGTTCATGAGCAAAGCCAGCTAACAAATAAGGAGAGGATGTTTCTAAAGTGGCTATTCCAGCCATCAGATTGGAGTCCCCTCTTGAAAACCTGAATCACTTTGTAGCAGACTGAAGTTATACTTAAAGAAAGCAACTGTTCAAAAGGGTATCTCTGTGTAATACTGCTATAGATGCAAGGTCAGAACTACCTAAAGGGAACACTCAAAATACACATGCTCGTGCATCTGATATGTTGAAAATATCTGTCGCTCATACCATCAAGTTTTTGTGATATTCTGGGAAACAAACACTGACATTCTTGTCCAAGATCAGTTTCTGTCTTATACATTGCTGGTATAAAAAGCTTAAGGGTAGTGCTCACTGTTCTCTTTCCTCAGCTGTTACATCTGTGCTTTAGCTATCACTCTAAAAAGATTTTAAAATGTAAAATTCCAAAAGTAATTTGAAAGACCGAGAGGCTGAAATAGTTGCTGTGTATATTTCAAAATACTTCTAAGTAGCTCTGAGTGCATGACCCATTAACTAATGGAGAGTTTGGCTGTTTACTGTTTAATCTCACTTCATTGCTTTGTCTCTTTGTCACGCATCTGATGCAAATGACTGTTAGGTCTTTAGATCAATATGGTCTCTACTAAACTGATTAGTATGTATGTTGTGACATTTTAGTTATGACACCTTAAGGAAGTCTGTTCTTATGTCACCTCTCATACTAACATCATATGTGTTTGAAGGACCCTAAAAGGGCATAGTATTGCATTGATTCTTCTTCATGGCAGTACTTGCTAAAGCAGCTTATAGTAAAAACATCATTTCCAGCCCCAACCAACTCCCAAAAAGAAAAAGGTGATGAAACTGCAACTTAATTTAGCTAAAGGATAGTTAGGGAGTCAAGACTTCAGAAAATTCCCCAAAAAAATTTACTTGCCAAAACAAGTTTGAAACTCTTGGTTACAAACACAAAATCAGCTTTTTACAGTGTGTAAGTAACGAGAGGGATGTTGCATCATGGCTTTGGCCAGTCGTATGGTTTGCTGAAAGGGGGAGACTTTTGACTCTCACTCCTGACTGTATGCCTCTGTTTATGAAGGCTCTGGCAGTTACAGACTCTGTGCAGAACAAAGTCAGCCTGGTGACTAAAAGGTGTTTTACTGGTGAATTAACAAGTTGCATTGGCTCAGCTAGAGTCTGACCACAACCACAGCAGGAACAAAGAGATGTGATACATGAAGCTGGGAAAGAGAAGAGTGGGGAAACAAGAAGGCCCTCCCACTTCTGGCAATGGCAAGCTGTCAAACCAGCTTAGCTGTAGTTTTTAACTTCAAAAATTGTGTTCAGAAGTTCTGCTTGAAAAGGCAAGTGTCAAATTAAAGATTTCTCTGAACAGAGTTTAAGTTCAGAATTCAATTCAAATTTGAAGATGGTCATGTGAGCCTGTTGCCTGACAACTATTCAAACCATTAAAGTTTTAGACTTTTAGGTATCATCTCTGTATTAGTTTTTTAAATTTCCCTTGGTAATACAATGCAATGTAACAAAATACACAGACTTAAATACCCTCAGTCAGTTCTGCAGTAATCTTACCATGCCCACTAAAAAAGTGGCAGAGCAATGTATCAGTTTACTATGATTTTAGCAGTTTCTTTAACGGTAGTCCAGCATTCTTTTAGGAATGCTGCTGAGGCTGTTGAATATGCTATTGCCCATAACCTGGCTTTGGTTTTGGGTTTCTGTTCCTGTCATCTGGAGCAGATCTGAGCAGCAGAACTATGGAGCAGTTCCGACAGCAGAAGGGATCATATGAATGTTCCCTAGTACTGTATGGGCAAAATCATCCCAAATGTCATAAAATGTCTCTGTTGGCTATTTACACTGAAGCAGATGACTTTGAAGGAAACAAGAGAGCATGTACCTGCCTCTTCCGACAGTACACCCAAGAAGGCTGCTCTCTTTGCTCTGACAAGTACATGGGATGTGTTATTGTTTGCAGCTGACAAAACTGTTCACAAAGTGAGCTTTATCTATACCAGGTCTGGAAACATTTTCCTTACTCTGAGGCTGAATAGGTCTTTGAAATGCTTTTGGCGGGTCAACTCTTAGTACCTACTTTTGTGCTACCTAGTTACAGTTCATACAAAATATGAAAAATGGTTGGCTGTAGGCCACATGAGAGCTGAATTAAGTTGTGAATTGTATTTGCCTTCTGGATCATTGCTTAACAACCCTGATCTACATAGTAGAAAATGTTCAAGCGGAGGTTGCCATATTACTCAGCTGTAAGGGTTAATGTAGTAATGATGAAAGCTAAACCAAGTAAATCCATGGACATTTAGCATATGTGATGTAGTGTTTCTGATAACATACACTGCTACTGCTGAATGTTCCTATGGACTGTAAAGTTTCCTCTCAGTTTTTCGGAACCACAGTTCAAGACTCAGGGTTTTGGTTGTTTTATTTTGTTTTTTCTAACAAGTTAAAACACTCCTCCTGCCTCATTGGGACAAACTGTACAGCAGTGCAACTGCAACAGCAGTGTTTGTCCTCTTGCCTTGGGTGTATTGTGCAGTCACTGCCTAAGAACATTCTCAAAGGTGACCTAATTCTGGGTGGGCTATAAAGAAAAATGCCTATTTAGAGAGGGAAAGTATATCCATGGACTCTTCAAGGCTTCTGTCTATCACCTACGTCTATTACGAAAGTCTCATATCTGATTCCCACATGTCATTATTAAATGTATATAAATATACATATTTTATATTTAAAATTGGATGTGTCTATTATCCTGTGGTTTTCTTTGTAGTGCATATGAAGTGTGAGACTTACTACTGTTTGAACATGCCTCCTATATTTTTTGATACATCTACTTGTTTTGATATTCTTCTTCAGGGTAAAAAATTCAAATTGGTCCAGAGAACACACAAACCTGGGGGTAAAGTCTAATCATTGGGTAGAATTTGATTGTCATCTTCCCAGGACATTAAGGAGAATTATTAGAATTAAGTTGAAGGAAGCAAAGAGAAAGAGAAGGCAAAACATGTGCAAGTATTGAGTAGAGATTTCTTCTGTAATGCTTTATAAAACAAACAAAAGGAAGAAGCTCTTCATGTGAAGTTAGTCATTTAAGACTGAATTTGCAAATGTGAATGGTATTTGATCTGCGTGGTGGTTCAACCATAAAAGTAGTCTAGGTACAGCTTAATGTTACACCCTTCTATTTCCTGAACAGTGTACAAATTAGTATGGACTATTATTTGAATGAGTCCATAGGAGAAAATCCATGATGAGATATTGGTTCAGTTGATAGCACTTACCATTTGATTTGAACATAAGACAGTAACTGCAGAGCACTGGTATGGGATACTGTGCCACTATCATCTACCAGAGAATTTCTCATAAGGGGCTCATAGTTTCATGGCCAAACACAAATGCATTGTGATATTATGTCTGCTTAAGGGCCTGCCACACTAACTTCAGCTTTTTAGAACATACTTTGCTGCATGCCTGAGCCAGTGTGTGGTCTTGCAGAGATTAAATGACAGTTATGTTCCATTAATATAATTCTACTCTTTAGCCATGGGTAAAGGACACAGTTTTGGAACTTTCAAAACAAAAATGAAGGAAAGTATTACAAATAACCTTGAAACCTGCTTTCACTGCATATCTTACCATAGTGGAATAAAATGCATCTAAATAGTGCAAAGGAATAGGGTACATCAAGCATGGGACTAGCAAGGTATTCTTTATTCAGAATGGATCTAGAGTCCAGGAAGTATAACATAACTAATATAAGTTAATAATCCTTTCTTGCTTTAACTTTCAACAGGAGTTCAGTCCTATTCAGGACTAGCAAACGAATTTTTACAAGTCCCACTAGAGTCTCCTATCTGCTGGCTTCCACTGAATCTGCTTAGCAGGAAGCAATAGTTGAACTTGAAGGCGACAAGTTAGCCCTGTGCTGAATGCTGCCTTCACAACTGACATCTGTCATGTCGCAATGAGACTTCTTGAGAAACTGCACAAATGGTAAGAAATGTGAGATCTTTTGCAGGAATGTAGTTTACAGTAGGAATGCATTTAGAATCTTTGCATGGCCTAGGAAAAATTCAGTCATGATCCAGCTCTGAAATAAAGTGTACCATTGCAGTTGACTTAATACACGCAGAGTTGTCTTCTAAATTCTTAATCAATGCAAGCCTCAGCCCCTTCCAAAGGCCCTGTCAAGCAGATGTCTTTTGAATTGTGGCTAAAATACAATGTCATGCTATTTCCAAGTAGGAGCAGATATCCTGAGGTTTCTGAATCCTCGCAGAGAATTCTGCCAGTCATGCCTTTTGTTATATCACGGATATCAAATTGAGGCACATAGACTGCAACTGTGGCCATGTGTCGGCATGTGTGTATGCAGAGGAAGGAGTAATGAGGAAAAAAAGATAAGAGGTTATACACCCATTATATGTAGTACTTGTAGTTCATAATCAACGTATAAAAAAATTGAATCAAGCAGTTCAGAAGTAGTACTTGCTTACTGACATAAACTTCATTTTATTAGGTTTATACAGTGCAGCCTTATGCAGAGTACATGACAACAGCAAAATCCAGATGGAAAGCAATTATTAAGGCCTACACAGGGAGCAACAGTTGCATAGGTATAGTAACTTCAGAGTGAAGCTGCTTAAACCTGAAGGCATTGCTGGGAGGAGTGGAGGAAAGGTATCATAAAGAAGCATTTGTATGGAAGGAGCATGTCTCTCTCAGGCAGTAATTCTAAAAAGGGGTTCTATGTCCTGCTGGTAGAATAGCGTGAGTCACATTCAAATCAAACAAAAATAAGTGTGTAATGGCATTATAGAAGGTGTGAATTTCACCCTATTAGTGCAGTTTTAATTTGAAGTGTCACTTCCTTTCATTGGAGGAAGGGGGAGACAGTAATGACTGTGTGTTGTGAAAGATGTGTTAAATGTGTATTCAATTTATACTTGTAATACTATTCTGGGAAACTTGTGACCTCTACAGACATTTGATCATTCTGTGTTGCTTAGATAATATACTGCATTTTCAGATAGTTGGAAGTATAGAAACATATAAACTAAGGAAGATTGAGGAAGCCAGAAATGCTAAAAAGGAACAGATCAAGTGTCTGCCTTTGGCCCAAACTTGAAAACTCCGAGAGAGCAGAAAGGTGAGGAATTAAAATGAATGTATAGGATCTATGTATATGTGCATGTAGATATACATACATATTTGTCAATAATATGAGATGTATTTTGGTTAACTTGTTATCCAAACTTTAATATTACCTTGGTTGAAATAAGATGTATTTTGAGCTAGGAAATAGATTAGGAAACTGAAAGTTGTATTTTGATTCTTTGAAATTTGATGTTGAAGTCATTGAAGTGATTCAAACAGTATCTAACAGTATTTTGTATATGTCTTTATCCTCTAAAGGGCTAAAGAAATGAAACAAATAAATCCCTGAGCTCTGATTTTTTTTTTTCCTTTGTATAAACAATGCTCTTGAAATTACTGGGGTTTGTCTCACTCAAGGACAGTGAATCAAATAAACTCTTCAGTATTTCACCCCCACACTAACATTTCTTGATACGTGCTGAAGTTTTTGTTTCACATTAAAAATTAAGGCAGCAACTGAGGCTTTATAAAGTTTGTGAGTGTTCCAATACACATCCTTTGCCTCAGTATTCCTCAACCATTCTCCAAACCATCATGACCCCATGCCAAGCCAAGATCCCTGTTGAAATGTGACAAATTTTTTTTGTCATCTAGCCTTGACTGTATTGTGGAAAGACAAACAAAGACTGAAGAGCAAATTTTATGTTAAAATGCAGCGCTTGACAATGAATATTTGTTGCCCAAGAACCAGGAACTGTGGGCCTGACTTGCAGGACTGTTGACTTAATTATCCCTTTTCCTTAAATAGACTTAACACTTTTTGTCAGTGGTCATAGGATTTATTTTTTTTCAGCTGAGTCTGTATAATCCTGCCTACTTCACCCATGTATTACCAGTTCCTTAGGAGTCTTCTAATAAAGGGATGTTTTCTCTTCTACATGAGAGAAAAAAACAAGTCTATCTTATGCAGCACATTGTCCCTACAACAATGAAGAAGTTACTCTATGACTCTGAGTGTGTGTATATAGTGGTTTTGTAAATCCTTTTGAGCCTAGCCTTGAGAAAGGCAACTAATCTCAGTAAAAGGGTATTGCTTCATATGAAATCTTTCCAGAGCTGTGAAATACATTTCTCCACCCCAGTTGCCTGTGCTGTTTGCTTACTGGGGCTTTGGTTGCTCCTATAGATAAACTGTGCAAATAAACGAAACTGGCTATTTTACACCCACTAGTTTTGTTTCAGTATGTATATGCTCACAACCTCCTCCTTCCCCCGTGCTCCCCAACAGTATATTGTGACTATTCTGGAGGCTGCTGTTCCTCTGGAGCAATGAAGATGCATCCTCAAACATATTGTCTGTCTCCTCTACTGCATTTAGGCCTGTGCAACCAAGTTGTAATTCTTAAAGTATGAATCCTTTCCCATTGCATTTGAGCCTACATCATCCCGATGTGTATGGCAGGTTTCATTCTCAGAAAAACAAAAGTAACAATAAAGTAACTGATTTCTGATTTTTATTTTTCTGTAGTTGTCTGTCTGTAAATATTTTCCTCTTTAAAGAAATCCTGAAAGAAATTTGCATTAAAGGGCTGTTGATTTTTCTGTCCTTTCTTTTAATTGTCATGATTACAAAATACTTTCAGGCCCATGAGCTGGAGGATTCTGATTAAGTTCCCACAGAATATAATTACTCACACCTACTCCACCTTACTGCTGTGCTAGTAACTGCATCTTATTAACCATCATTACTATCTACCAAAGCCTTAGAAGCTAGTATAATTTGTAACATGTCACAAAAACTGTAAGAAATACTTAGTGGTAACCTGAAGTCCCATATGCAGTGGCAATAAAACAAAAGATGTTTTTATACCCTGAATCAGAGGGATGGGTAAAGGGGGAAATCTGTGAAACTACAGTAATGATTCATCAGTAAGAAAGCTTCTAGTAGTTCGCTGTGCTTTAGGCATTTTTAGGCAGCTTAAGTTTCAGCAGTGAGTTCTGTGCTTGGATTTATTTTTTTTTAGTATTGCTGAACGTGTGTGTTTCAAAATTGTTTCTTTAAGTATACGATGGTTAAAAAAAAACAACGCCCAACAACTTCCTGAGATTCATATAAATACTGAGCATTGACAGGACTGACAAATATTTTTATCTAATAATATAAATTACGGATGAACTGGAAAAAGGAGGATGCGAGTGATCTAGCAATTATACCGTGATGCTGCCACAAAGCATTGAGAGGGTTGTTTACATATAATGAACCCTTATCCTGTCTGCTGGAACTGCAGCCAGCCTACCATTACTCTAATACAATGTATGTACCAGCCCAGAGGGATTTGAGAGGAACCCACCAATTCATTTTCTTCTAGTCACAAAGCAGCCACCAATGGAAGTGCTGGCTTCAAACCGATGACAGGATAGTATCATCAGTATCCTAAGCGTCCAGTGCTTTTGAAAAGTACATCTCATGGTAAATCCTTCCCCAAAACCTTGCGTGAACTATTCAAGAAGAACACAAAGACAGGTGATGTGCACTAGCCTTGCCAGCCAGCCAAGATTTTAAGATGTATCTGTTTATGCTTTTTAACCTCCAATTATCTCTCTGGAATACAGGAGACTGCTCTTAAGGCTGCCCTGTGCAGGAAGTGCTAAGTATGTTCATAAAGGTGTGGCTTAGTTCCCTAGCAACTCCATGGTAACAGGGGCGTAGTAAAGTAGCCTTAAGTAAAACAAACAGGCTTTGTGGAAATCAAAAGCTGAGAATGCAAGCTGTTCATGTCTCCCTAATTAAAGTGGCTAATCTTTGATTGAAGGTGGTGGATTCCACCTTGTTCCCCTGCACCCAAGAGATTCACAAGGGTTGGATAGATTAAGTCTTGTGCTTTCAATGCCAATGCAAAAGAGTGTTTTTTAAAGTCATTTTTGTAAGGTGTTTTGTGAGAAAAACAGAGCAAATTTACACATTATTTTATCACAAACACAATGTTAAATAAGAAGAGAGCCCCGTATAATTTATTAAAAATCTCATCACCCTGTAGAGAGTGGCTCATCTTACACTGCGATGTACAAAACAGAACCCATAATACTAAAAAAAATCTCCGCCCTTTGTTATTGAGTCCCTTTGCCTTGTCTTCCCTAAGGAGAATTATGTGTTCTTACCAGAAGTTGACCGGCACAACTTCAGGTTTTACACAAGGTAAGAGCAGATTGCTGGCACTTTCATCTGGATAGCAAGAATTTACTTTATAGACAGCGTTTCCTTCTCCAGGAAGCTACAGGGCAGAAGCATGCTTTTGATACACCCTCAGACAGGGATTCCTGCATAGATAGAAAGTAATCCGGAGATCTGAAAAGAAGACCTGATCTTCGCAGTCTTACAACTTATGTCTGTACAAAGTAGGTGCAAAATGCTACCTCGTGTGACTCATCTGCAGCAGTGATAGCCGACCTGGCTCCCCTTAGTGACAGCTGTAGGAGTTCCGTAGCAACTGGCCATAGAAAAGCTTGATGTGCCCTGAAGCCATGGATTCATGATACTATAAGGCAGCAGTATCCCTCTTGTTTTCCGTTCCCATGAGTCACTGTCTTGTTTTTGCCAGGATAACTGTTTGTGGGACCAACCTCTGAACCAAATGAGGAATACTCTACCAAAATGAGGTGGCGTGGTGTTCGGTTTGGTTTTAACTGAATCATATCCAGCTTTCTGAAACTGGTGAATATTTTTAAGCTGATTCATAGTGTAGCCCCACAAATAGTAGTGCTGAAGAATCAGAGGGGACAATAAGCCAAGGGTGGGATGAGAATGAATAGCTGAGGCTGGATGAACAAGGTATGCCTGAAATATGTATTTATGTCAAACATATTTTATTGTGAAACGTACATCTTAAGAGTTCAGCTTGTCATATGTGGCAGGCCCAACCAACTCCGAACTATTCTGTTTTCTTCGGTGGGGGTATGTTTGTCTGTAATGCATACTAGGATTTAATCTATCTGAAAAATAATGGAGTAGTTTGGACTTTTCTCCCTCCCTGCTTACACAAAGCAAAGCGCTAGAGAATGGGAAGGAGTGGCTGAAAGGTGGTAAGTCGAGGTTATGTCCTAGACATCTGCTTCATGGTTGTCAGTATGTCCACTCTAGTCACTGTGTAGCCAGTCCCAGGTGTGCCAGGCAACTTTCTCTTGTCTGTGCCCCAGGGCTCTTTTCCTTTTCCTCACCTCCATGTATTTCAGTGTAGAAAAGACAAAATCTTAATGTATGCTACCTGTGTCACACTATGATTGAAATAATTACTTGAGAAAACCAAGGAATGACTGAACGCAAGGTGACATTTCCTGTCAGACAAGGGTGTGCCACATTAGCCCAGGGTTGTGGAAAGGAGGTGTGGTAGTACTGGCACTCAAAGAACAGCTCTGTCATGGTACGTTATCACAGCTCCAGCTTATTGTGAAGGGAAAGGGCAGAATTCATTGCACCTGCTTGCCATGTGCTTAGTTATTATCTGTGTTTATAAAGCAATTCTGAGGCTATTAAGTGATAAAATGCACTGAATTGCATCATATGGCATCTTAAATTTTAAATTTCTGCAGTATGCCAAAGGGAAGAATCTAGGTAGATCTGTCCTCTTTTTTTTTTTCCCCCTGTTTCTGGTTTTTACTTGAATTCATTTACTGACTGTGCAGTATATTTCTTTGAAAATGTTTATTCTCAGGCATTCGTATCACTCTCTAGTACCAGCTGGATGTATCAGTAAGGAGAATACTTCTCTCTTACTTCCACTGTATTTCCACAGCATATAAAATCCATCTTCAGGCCAAAGGATATTTGCTCAACCATGCTCAGAGGTTAAAGTGAAGAGAGGATTTGTTGAATAGAAACAAGGAAATTTATTTGAGTGAGAATCTGATGACTCTACTGACATAACTGCATAATACAGTTCAGCGTAAACTAAAGTCTTCCATGCAAGCAATTTCATCTGGAGGTGCTGTAAGAAAAACTGATATATCTCTGCAAAAACTGTAGTTGTCTTACCAAGTTGCAAATGGTAAAGCAGAAAATAAACTCATCTAATATTCCTAGAAATTGGCATATTATTTCTGCTGGAGTATGATAGTAATGTTAGACAAGACTTTTTAAAGATCATGTACTTTTGAGGCAAAGACAGTAAAAACAAAAATACAAAAGTTGTATCAGAGGCCTGATTCTTTGGGGAAATTGTTCCATCCTTGTATTTGGTTAGAATAGAACACAGAACGTGTTTGAAATGCCCCTGTCACATCCTAAGTATGTAATAACCGGTGGTAGAAGTGGAGCAAAATAAACATAATCAGGATGAAAGAACAAGAAAGCATTGAATGATAGGTCTCCTATCATGTCTGTTTTGGATGCATATAATTGCATTCATCAGTTTATTATACAAAATGCTTCGATGAAATGCTTTTAAGCCTAAGTACTTCAACAGGTGGTTAAGTTTTGCTTAAGTTTTGCATTTGTATTTTACTTCTATTTTTACTGTGGTGAGAAAAAGATGTGTATTAGCATATCTGTATGTGGAATAAATTTAATTAAATTATAATGAAGAAACAGGTTAAATATCAGAGCAGCTAAATCAAATGGGACTTAAATATTATAGGACACACCCTCGGTTTTTATCAGTTTTTAAGTCATCTGAGAGCTTGTGGTACAATCTGAATAAAAAAAGCCAGAGCTTAGTAATTTCTGCCAAGATACTCTCATGAGGCCAATATCATCCCGTTGTCAGGAAAGCTTGAGAAAACGTAACTTGCATAAGTTCATCATTAATTGTGTAATTCATACAGTTGTTTTTCTGAGCAATTTGGACTTCTGGTGTACAGTCTTTTGCATTCACTTGATGATCAGGTCTTTCATCACTGCTACATTGCAGAATTGATTATCAGCTCTCAGTGAGTAGTGTATAGTATGTAGATCTCTTGATGTAGATAATCACCTTTACATTTCTTATGATGTCTAATTGTCTTTTATGATTGCGTGCAAGGTGACTGGAGTTGGATATCCAAGGTTCCAGCTAACTTTGGCGGTCTCACTTTGAAACATCAGCGATTTTGTGTTTCAGTGCTGAGAACTTTCTAGGTCTACAGTGTGAATGCACTTATGTGTGGGAATATGGCGGGCTGAATATCATCAGTTCATTGAAGGACTGAATGCAAAAATTCTTTTGTAAAAACTTAAAGGACTACTAGATTTCCTGGCTTGCTATTCCTATGGCTGCAAGTCTCTGAGTTGATCTGTTAAATATAAAGTATAAAATGGCCAAAACGAAATGCTTCATATAGACATCAGGTCGTTCTCATTTTCTGTTATGAGGAGTTAACCACTTGATCTTTTCACAAGAGGATATAAAGTTTATCCTGTTGAACTTTAAACATGCAAAATAATTTTGAATTTTATTGTTTATAAAGTTACTAATTTCTTCTCTTTTAATTTCATTTAAATAGTAGTGAATGAAAGCATTTTGGCTTTTCGCTGTTGCAGTGAGTTGTGTTATCAATTCATAGATGTACTCTCTGCTAAAGTGTGGGAGTGGTGGTAGCAAGGATGGTGGTAGTGGGTTTTTTTCCTTCATAGCTGATTTAACAAACAATTTATTATATTAACCCTCGTCATTAAAAAGCAAATTGTTTACTGTTGGATACGCAGTCACACTGACAGACTTGTAAACTGCTATATCCTCTCGATGGACAAAGAGGATGGGTTAGAATAGAAGTGTTTTGATCTAAGGCTGAACATCAATTTCCTTAAAAACATGACACAGATATTTTCCATTAAATTTACATTTTCATATTATACCTGAGACTGCTAAAAAAGTGACCAACAGCAATGAAAATTTATTTAGGTGGATCCTAGGGGCAATAAAGCTTTACACAAAGTAGATTTTCAATCACAGGTAGGGTAGATTGAAAGGTTCAGGAAGTACTTGCATATTCATCTCATTAGGTAACAGAAATTGGATCACATGGCTTGTCTAACTTACCGCAGCTTAAAGATCCTGTCTCAACTAGTTGCAGTGAATTATTTAAAAATTTAGCAGTGAGATCAGATTGGCCACTACGGAAGAGTTTCTTATGAGCAATACAGTGCAGCACTGGAACAGGTCATCCATGGAGGTTTGGAATCTCTACCCTTGGAGGGTTTCAAGACGCAGCTAGACAAAGCATTGGCTGGTTCAATCTGATGTTGGCAGTAGTCCAGCTGCGGGCACAGTGTTGGACAAGAAGACTTCCAGAGGTCCCTGTGAGCTAACATTTCAATGATTCTAATTCCAGAAAACTTTGGTAAATTATTTGATGGAAAACATAATTTCCGATGAGAGAAAAATCTAAATTCACTGTGTGTTTGTTGTAAGCTGTTCGTTTCAATGTAAATCTATAATAATGTTAATGAAAGACACTGGTATGCATGCATGTTTGATCTGTCCATAAATTTGATAGAAAAGTAAATCCTTAGATCTTCAAAAGCCTGTCATCAGGAGAAATTTGGCTAAACAGCATACACTTATACTCAAGTAGGAGCTGAGCATGTATAAAATGTTTGTAGGATTAAGACACTGGATTGATTATCATCCCATAAAAGAGAGAAGCTATGTAAAACAATAGGGAAAGTAATTTCATTTTTATTTGTCTAGCCTAATCACCAATTTCATGTTTTAATTTACCTTAGAGTCAATGGAAATTAAATTCTAACTGCTACAGGATTCTAAGTGAATGCTTTCAGTATGGCTTGATGGGGCTAGTATCTGCAGGGTAACAATACATTGGAAACCACCTTTCTGGAGCACTTTTGCATATTGCTGAGCTTTTGTGAATATCCCAGTGGAAATTATTTCAAGGCTTCTACGTTGCATTGTAATCATGACAGACCTACCTGGCAGACCAAAAAATCACATCTCTCCAAACGTCTGGACAACAATCAAAGAAGACTGTTAAGCAGTTGTTCCCATGCCCTTTCCCACTCATTTGCTGTTAAAGAAAGGGTGCCAGAAAATGCTTTACATATGGGTTTGTGTTTCAGGAGTTACAGTAAGTTCCTCCTTCAGAAAATATTGCTACGGTTGCTTATAATCCCATCCAGGAGCCAAAGACTGAATGGCTATGAAATCTAAATGTCTTTTCACATTTACTTGTAGATCACTTACAGATCTTTTTTGCTTTCTGTGCCAGTTCAGTTTGGAGATGCTGAGGCACACACAGAATTTACTACTAGCCCTGTTGTGCAGATAAACACCAAGGCTGCATACCTGTTTAATTTAGCATCTCTGTTTCTCAGAACCACAGAATAATTTTGGCTAGTAGAAACCTCTGGAGGTCATTTGGTCTGATCTCCCTGCCCCACCAGCATGGCCAATTTTTAAGTTAGACCCAACTTCAAAATCAGCTCACTTTTCTCAGGGCATTTCAAATCATTTTATAAGGTTAAACGTCATCATCGTCTTTCTTTTAACTGATGAGTAAAGTATTCATAAGGAAGACAAATAATTTTTCAATATCATACAAGTTTGGAACAGAAGATTGACTTTTAGCTTCCCTGAAAGGTAGTTGAAGTATTGCTGTAGGTCTGAACGTGGCCAGGATATTACTCTAGATCTCATGTCTCCAAGTTTCATACTCCCTTATTAGGCTATGACAAAAGAACTTCGGTGATCAGGACATTGAGTCTGCAGGGTTTTTAATAATCATGTAGTAAATGTAAAAGGGGGTGATGATGTTTTCTTTTTTTTTTTTTTTTTGGTCTTTTTTGAATGGATTCATGAAACTGGGTAGTGTGCATAGCCAGAATGAAATTGTCACTACAGATCTGTCCATTGCAAGCACAGTGACTTTCATGAGCTTCTTCAGCATTCTCATGTGATCTAACTGTAAACCTGTTCTATTTTCCCTTTTTGTTTGATTAAAAAAGAAACAAAGAAAATAATCACAATACTGAACTTGCATAACAATGACTGCCTATCTTTAAAACTTTTATTCTCCGCCCAGTTACATTTATGAGCCATTATCCTTGTATGGAGCCTACAAGCAAGAACGAACCTCAGTAAATGTGCCTGCCAGGATTAAAGTTAAAGGTGAGCAATAACCCTTTATTTCAGCAAGATCTTGGTTACAAATTAACTTTGCGAATGCTCAGTGTACAAGGGCTTGTCCCACATGTTGTTTCAGGAAGTGGATCCTGTTGCTGTTCTGTGGAAACATGCAATGTCATTCCTTTAAATTTTTTAGATCAATAGCATTGCAGAAACTGGTGTAATTAAGAATTGCATTCGGACAGAAGGAGGGTTGTGTGTAGAAGGTGAATGGGAAAACAATTGCATAGTCTGATACTTGAAAATGTCTGAAATCCCAATCCTAAAAGACAATTACATAGGTATCAGCGTTCTCTGTGTCGATTCACTGATGCTTACGAGCAGGAATATATCATGTGTGCGATCTTCTGTAGAAATCTGCTAATTGTATCAAGTAGTAATGTATTAGGCCTATGAAATGGCACCCTCCTGAAGGCAGCTAAATTGTAGCAGGCTGGTACTTTTTTTCTGTGACTGTAGCTACAGGTAAAATCTGTGTTTGTATTTATGTGTACAGACACTGCCTCCGTCCAAACATCCCTGTGATACGTGTGTATTTGGGAGGGGAGGAATAGCTGGAGATAAGAGGAACAGTTGTCGCACTTGAAGTCAATGTATTTTTAAGGTTCTTATTATGGACTTTAGGGATAAGAATCATCCCGTACACAATGAGCAGGCTGTTAAGCTGCTTCATTACCACTATATCTAAAGGATACAACTAACCAAAAGGAATGTGAATGGAGTTTTCTTCTACAAAGGACTTACAGACGGGTATTGACAGAGGAAAACAGTGTTGCATAAATTCAGCAATGCCAGGAAACATACTGCTGAAAACATTTTGAATATGTAAATATATATATATATGTTACAGATTAAAGTTTTCATCTCAAAGTGTTTGGGAATTTGCCCTTTCTATAACAACGATCCATCTTCAGAACTGCTTTTCAGGCAGCAGCACCTGTGAGCAGTAGAGACAACAGCTGAGAGGCATTTAACAACCATCTTGTGATGTTCAGTGAGATACACCTGTGTACTGCAAAGTTCTCTGCACGGCCTCTGCCAGGTAAATACTTGCAATACATGAATTCTAAGATAATTCACATGAGACAGTGTTCTGGAACTGTAGTTTACTTTCATTAAAATAGATGGAAATAGTCTTGGTGATGGTGTTAGCATGTGAATTGGTGTTTGCTGAAGGAGGTCCAATATAACTGCTATAATTAACCAATTATAAAATTAGCATGTTAAAAGAAGAAGAGAAAATGTGATGTTAATATTTAAAGCCATCAGATAGTCACAGTTAAATGTCCAGCTCTGTATTTTCCTGTGATAGACATCAGTAGCTAAATATCAGCACCATTTTTCATTCAGTGAAAATTGTATTTCAACCCAAAATGAACGAAGTAGAAACTGAAGACTTAGTTAAGCAAAAGAGAAATTATGAATAGTCTAACTTGCAGCATTTGGCCTTTAAAAATCATTAGCAACTTGCTGGTGGTGGCGATAGGAAAAATAATAACATGGCCAAAACAGTTTAGAGGCTTTTTGATTTTCATTTCTGCTTTAAAATAAATATGACATTGACAGTGTCTCTAAAAATTGTCTCAGCTCTCAACATCACAAATATTACTGCTGCTCCCATCGAGCAGGAATGCTTAGAGGAGTATTTTTACAGTAGCTAAACTAGGTGGTGTTTTCCCATCGTAGAGCCTCTCACCTGTGAAAGAGCAAAGAGGCAAAGGGGAAAACTGCTGGGCTGGGACTGCAGCTAATGCCCAGGAGGTGGTTCTTTGTGGAGCAGTTACAGAGTAGAAAATACAGGGCTTTATATTTCTGTTTTGCAACACATCCTAGATACGCCCTTTCTCAAAACCAATGATCATTTTCCTAGGATGCATATGCAGAATAAGGCCTAAAATGTAAAGTACTTTCTGGCTGTAAAATCACTTAGAAATTCCTGTGTAATACTACACTTTTATTATACATTAACGTGGGCCTTGGTAGCTCGATAAGTACACAGCAACGTGCACAAAAGGCAGTTAATTGGCAGCAGGTTAAGACTTTGTGCCTTTTAAAGTGAAGGCATAGATTGTGTTTTAGCAACTCTACGTGTGTATTCTTCGGATTTCCGAAAAATAAAGGGGGAGGAGGGAGGGGGACACCCGGTCTGAACGCACAGAGCCCCAAGTAAACCCCCAAATCCTCCGCGGGCGCGCAGCTCCCAGCGTCGGGCGGGATCCCGCAAAACTGAAAGCAGGTAGAGGCACTTCCTGCAGGCAGAATTAAAGAGAGAGAAAGGGAGTTTTCCTCTGATCTCCCTCAAAAACCAATCAGGCCGGATCAGCCAGGCGTTGATTCTACCTCCGTCCCTCCTACACCTTTTCCAAAGGCCCAATGGCCTTGTCCCTCTGGGAGATTGACTAGAGTCACATGAGCTGCACCGAGGGCAGGTAACTCAGGAGAGGGGAAGGGGAACGGGGAAGGAAAAAAAAAAAGGGGG
>VZSF01001713.1:301110-396415 GCA_013398295.1 Chionis minor
TTTTTTTTTCTCTCTCTCTTTTTTTTGACCTCTGCTTTTGATTGTAGTTGTTTCCCCCTGTGGTCATGACGGCTTCGCACAGTGACTCTTTGGTGGTGTTGTTTGGGGCAACAGCTGGTGCATATGGGGCTAAACTGGGTTCGGATGAGAGGGAACTAATTCTCTTGGTGTGGCAAGTTGTGGATCTACACAGCAAGAAGGTATGGCTTCGACACCCGGTCCGAGGGCGCGTTCCCTGGGCGCAGGGCGAGCAGGCTCGCCCGGCCGCTCGCCGCCTCCCCGGAGCCGTTTGTTCATTTCACAAATGCACCGAGGGGAGGGGAGGGAGCGGGGCCCCCGTGCCCGGGGCTCACTCACCCACCCACCCACTCACCCACCCAGCGCGCTGGGGCGCTCGAGAAGCTCCTTCTTGGGCCCTTCTAAGGGACGAAGTAACTTTGAAAGAAAATTTGGCCGCTTCTACCGCCCCCCCTCCTGCCCCGTCCCCCTTAAAACAGCTGGAGCTTCAAATTCGAAGATGTCTGCGGACTTTTGAAGCTTTAAACAAAAAGCTGCCCTCCGGAGGCTCCCAACGTGCTTGATTTCGTGGAAGCTCTCAGGGTAACCGTTGGACCCTTTGCGGCCTGCTGCGGGAGCCTTTTTTTTTTTTTTTTAACAATGTTTGGATAACTTTTAAGAAAAAACTGGCTTCCTTTAATTTTTAGACTTATCTGAGAATATGCTCTTTTTTTTTTCCCTCCCCTGAAAGCCCTATCCTAAACAAGAGCCTCCTAGAAATGAAGGGCTTTAATAAAACAAACATGACTATAAATTTCATTAATAGATTCAGGAAGCCGCCTTAATATTATGTGATCTTCCCTTTGCAATTAACGACTCCCGCAAAAATCGGTGCTAACTGCAAAAGGTGTCACATGAAACCCGGCTCAGATTCACCGAAGCAGAGAGCGTGGCTCTCCGGGGCGGGAGGGAGAGAAACCGAGGCAAAAGGTTTCGATTTGTGAAATCGACAAATGCTTTTTCTCGTTGCGATTGTTACCGGGAGCGTGATACTGCACCTTTCTGATTTCCGCAGTCTGAATGCCTTGTTAAAAAGAGCCAATTCAATTGTTCCTCACTTTTGTCCATCATTTCTTAAATATTTTTAGGTAGGGACACTACACAAATCCCTGGTGAAAGCAGACAATTTGGACTTAAGTGACCAGTGTCGCGAAGTGAGTGGCTTAACACCAGAGGGACTGGGCAAAGCTGAGCCACTGGACCGGGTTCTTCAACAGGTGAGGTGCTGCTCTTGGGAGCAGGGGCTCTTCAGGGTGAAGCCTGGGGACAAGGCTTAATTGGTTTCATGAAAGAAATAGAATTTAATTTTGCCTTTCACTTTGAAATCACTAGCAAGTTTTTGTTATTTTTAAAGCTAACCCAAAAGAGATCTGAACCATTTGAAATGGGAACCCTGTAATTCTGAAACAGTTATGTGCAATATCAGAATATTTGGGCTGATGCTCTAGTCCGTGGAAGGTCTGGCCTTCTGATTGTTTTAATGGGTCTACTTTTATTCCAAATTTCTCTTACGCAAGCCTTAGAAAAGTAGGATGATAAAAGTACTACTCAATTTAGCAGCGCTAATGAAACTTTCAAAATTTACGTGGTATGTTTTAATCTACAGGTCCAGCACTATAGTATGTGTTTAAAAACCTTTTCTCATTTGTTGTTCTTAAAGTTAGTGAAGCTCTTCAAAGCTGTATATTCATAAAACATCCGTTGTGCTTGTTGTGTTTCACTCTTTTACAGATAAGCTTAATTAGTTTAGTGGATTATAAAGTGATTGGGTTTTTTTCTGTAACTTCTGTATTTTGCTCTTTGGCTCGCTTAATACCACACTAAGATGGTAAATCTGTAAATTCGTATGATCCTTGTGGTTCAGGAGGTCCTAAGTTTACCTAAAAGATTTTAATGTGAGTAATGTGTACATATACAGTTCCTGAACGTTTGCTTTCTTTCACTGTCTTTTCTATGTACAGAATGTGCTTGAATGGAAAAATACAATAGTGCATTTTTGTGTAACATATAAAACTGGCTTTCCACACCTTGTCTGAATCATTCGTAGGTGTGTTTCGGCAAGAAACTTGCTTAGGCAGTAGAACAGGTTCATGTTGCTGTAACTTCTGGTGACACAGATAACTTGGCAGACTAGGTCCTAACCCTCTTTGATACTGAATAGTTAACACTTCACTCTGAGTGAGTGGCTTTGAAAACAGAAATGTGTAACTTTTATGTGTCTTAAAATCTGTCAACATTAGCTGCAGATGGTGTTTATTCTCCTTGCACTAGTTTTGCTAGAGTCCAAGCCCGAGAGGTGATTTAATTTTTTTTTTTAAGTTTCAAAATAACCCCTGAGAAAATGTGCAGCTGCAGGTTTGATCTTGTCCCAGATCTTGCACTAAAGACATCTGGAACAGCTTAGCCTAGTACACTCTGTTTACCTTTATAACAGACACACTTTAATTATACTCAATACTTTATGAGAGATTGTATCTTATTGCCATAAATTGCACTGTAGGTGGGTCTGCTTTAGCAAATAAAAGGAAATACTACCTTTGTGTGTAGGTGGGTAGAGATTCTGGAAAAACAACAATTTTTTTCCTTTTTGTTTGGCATATCTATGCAACTAAATAATGATTTTGCTGTTAATTGTTGGATGCCAGTTGTGATGTGGCCAGTTCTGTCATAGGTCTTCTGGAACACAATTTCCTAAGTTTGTCTCCTTTCCACTCCCCTCCATGTGTCCTGACTCCATGGGAGTTAGGAAAGAATTAATTCATCCTCCCACTTGCAATGGCGGCAAAAAACAAAATTCCATATTCTTTAATAGTAGATCGTTTTCTGCATTTTTGAAGATAAGCCCATTAAATAGTTTAATTGCATCATGTATTTTAAGGATGAGTCAGGTATTTGTCAACACATACAGATTTTCTTTTTCCCCCCTCAGTTAAGTGTTTTGATTAGCAAAAGCACAGGTGAGTGAAGTGGTTATTTGAAAAGGCAAAGGAAGTAGACTTGTACCTTGATTTGAGATAATGTTACAGAGTATATGAAATTAGCTTTCCACACCCTGCTTGAACTGTGGTAGAAAAGTTGATGATGCAGCTGAAAACTGCTCACCGTGGCACACATCTCAGTCATGTAAATCAAAGTTTCAGTGCCGCCTTCTGGCTTTTTTGCCTTGGGTGCCCAGTCTCTACATGAAGAGGGAAGTGAGAATCACTAAGCACAAATCCATTGTAACTTTTATCTGTGCTTCAGAGGTCGCTCCCAACCTCAACCATTCTGTGATTTGTAACTGGTAAACAGCAGATCAGCTCCTGTGGGTCTGGAGTTTTTCCACTGACCACAGAAAGCCTCCTTCTATTACTATTTAGTTTCCTTTCCAGCAATGATAGGGTCTACCAAAAGCCAGTAATCTGTGGTTTAAGTCTTTACTCTGCTTGTTACAAGGCACTTCAGCAAATGATGCATCGTTTCAGTTTTACTTCATATTCTTATGGTGTTACATCTCACATGACTTTTTGCTGTGTAATTTTACAAAGTGAGGTTCTGAAGAACAGTGCCCCCAAATAACTGAGCTGTTTGTTGCAGTGTTCTATACGTTTTGCTGCAAGGTGCATTTGTACTTGTCCAGCGTAACAAGCATTTGATTCCACAGATGCTATTGTATTTATGGGATCCAGCTATATTTTTTGATAGGTGATGTGCAATGTTTTGATAGCTATGTTTTGGGTGGGGAGATCCTGGTAACGTACAAATATTAAGGAATTAGTTACCTGAAGTCATAAAATGTGTGCCCTTTGGAAGCAGTCTGCTTGATGTATTGGTTCAAAATGGCATTATTAGCTTATGTCTGTTGTTGGACCAATAATAGTGAACTTAGAGCTGCTGACTGATACGTGTTGTTGTAGTTGCAGAATACTACCGAGTAGAAAAATGTGAGGATTTTTTTTAACTAAGGAGGACATCTCTTGTTCAAGTGTGTATTTGGAACTGCTATGTATATAACTGCTTTAACTTTAGGGTTTCCTGGTTTCCAAGCTTTTAAGGGAGAAAATGATTTTCACTTTGCCCTCTGAAAGCTTGCAGGAATGGAAGCTTGCTTTTAAAGAGCAAAACCAAAATGAACTTTGCCTTTCTCTCAGCCCCATTACTGTGTCATCAAAAAGCTGAGACCTTCATGTGCTTCTCTGATTCTAGCCATGGGGGTTCTAAGTTAAAGATCGAATACGAAGTTGAAAGTGTTGTGGATTTCTTAATCCTTTCCATACAGAAAACCTGGCTGAATCAGCATGGCTTGCCTTAAGACATGTTACTTTCCTTTTGCAAGGCAATATTTGCATGTCTCCCTGACAAAGGATAAGTCTAAGAAGAGCTAATAATTTTGGAGAGCTGTCTGCAGTATTTAGCTGTAATTACCATCTTACTTTGAACGATGTAAAGAAAAAGGGAGAGGTTCTCATGAGAGCTGGGTCTGCTTTTGGACCTGTTGAAAGCATCCACATTTCATCTATGGATTGACATCTAAGTATTAAAAAAAGTTTGAAATGGTGTCCTAGTTTTGCTGATCTTTCATCGCACTGTACGTTGAATCCAGTACATTGATGATAGATTCGATTCATATTCTTAAACATGGAAAGACAAAGCTGGGCCTTTTTTTCCCCACTCTCCTAAACTATGTGCAAATTGAAAATACTGAGAGGTTGCCAATTCATCAGGTGATAGCAAATTAGAGGTTCTTTAAAGCATGTTTGGATGCCTATTGATCATGCAGCTGAGCTGCAGGTGCAATTTATTTTCTCATATATCAACAAACTCAGCAAGAAACAAGCTGGTTAGATGAACATTTGGAAACAAATGGGATGGGGGGAGAGGCGGAAGAACCAGTGAATTCCTCTAACCTGATAAACCGGTTACAACTTTTTTTTTTTCTTAAGAGAAACTTGTTCTGCAGCCTCTTCTTCACAAAGTGCTAGCAGAAAGTTTTCTTGGCTCACTTGCCAGCTGTCACACCTTCGTTTTGGATAAATGATTTTTTGAATATTTTTTTGTAATACACCTCTGAACCTTCAGCCTGCAGAAGAAAACCTGGAAATGCAGGGTGATTTTTTTTTATTATTATTTTTTATTTTTATTTTTTGTCTCTTGGTTGGTCTTACAACTTCACATTATTTGGTGACTGCAACACCTCAGTAGAACTCCTAACAGAGTCTGTATTTCGGAATATTTGCTGGGTCTGAGTTCAGAAGTTTTGGAGTAGGTGTTTGGCAAACCTTTGGCAAGTGTTACTGAGCAGGCTGTTCTCTCCACAACAAACAGTCAGGTTGTAGTTTCACAAGATTTGGCTTCAGCAGTGAAGCCAGCTTCTTTCTTGCCCCTGCGCCGTACTTTGCCATCTTTTTGTTGTGTCAGTAAAACCCTTTGTGAAGCCGTGCTGTAAACAGGATCACCGAAATGAGCAGGTGGGGTGGGAACTTGTAAGCTGCTTTGCTGTCCAAGCTCACGTCCCATGAAACTACACCCTTTGGTTGTATTTTCATGATCTAACATGTTTGATGGTGATACCAGCTTAAAGTATTTCTGCCCCCGCATCGCGTTCTCAAGCTGCAGTTGTATGAAACTTTTTAGTGGCACCTTTTGCTTAAGTAGGTGCTGCTACATAGACCTCCCTCACCTGCATTCAGCCAACACAGAAGTTTTAGGAGCTGCATATTAAACTGGAGCAGGGCACTGTTCTGAGTTAAAAACAGTTCTAGTTTGGAGCGGGTTTGTCTGATGTACAGTGTGGCAGATCAGATAGTTTTTTGAGGGAGCCACAGCACCAAGGTGTGGACAAGCAGTGCGGGTGAGAGACATGTGTTAAGACAGGTTGGCCACCAAGCAGTTTGCATTGTGAAACTGGCCTTGGTTTGGTATTGGCAGTGAGCGATGAGGGCTTCCTGGCAGACACAAGGTGGCCTTCAGGTTGTCAGGGCAGTTAATTGATAAAACTCCTGCTCTTAAAGGAGAGCTGAGTGTACTGTATGCGTGTAGCTTTATGTAGGGCTCTTACTATGTATTAGCGTCTAATAGCTCTCTATTTCCACTTATAAACTTAGAAGAGCAGTGCTTAAATTATGTTTGATACCCAATATTGGTATATCATCAATCTTTATTATGGGGAAGTAAGGATGTGCTAATGCTTCCTATAGCTGCAGGCTGTTACAGCGTGGAATTTCTTTTCGTTCAGCAGTGAAAAAGGATAGCTAACTCTTGTTTCAGAACCCTAGTTGTAATTCTGCTTTTGATGGTGTAGGCAAACTATTTTTCCCTTTAAAAATCCTCTGTGCTACCCAGCCCCCACTACGTTACGACTGAAACACACAAATCTGTTCTCTCAAAACCAGAGAAGAGTTAATACCAGAAACAGTTCCTCTGTTATGGATAATAATATATATATGTATACATGAATATACATCTGTAGATCATGTGAATGCATTTGTTATTGGCAGCATTTACGTTCTGTTAGATTTTTGTGGAAAAGCTTAGCTTCTCTGAAGGCTCCAATACTTTCATCTAAATTCCTTGAGCATTCCTGTAAACCTCGCTTTGTTCCTATATTTAGGTGTATTTGACTTTGGAATGGGCAGAGAATTAGATAAAGGAATTTGTCTAAAGCTGCATATTCTTTTCTTTGCAAGCGTAAAAATGTGGTAGTCTTGGCTAGCTGGGCTATCTTCCTCTCTTAAAATTAGAAGTGCCAGTATTAATTAGAAGTGAATAATTTGGCCCTGTGGTTTGATGATGAGCCTGCGGGGACTTTTTAAGATAGTGGAGGCTGCTGCTTGTTCTGGTGAAGTTAAACAGTAACATGAAATCTCTTACCAAGCCTGCGTGGATTAGCATATATAGAAAAATAAACTTTACTATGACCTGTCCAGAATAGCTTGAAACACCTGTTTTCACACAGTGGGATGTTGTGCAGTGTTTGAAAACTGCGTTACTAGCACATTTGGATGTTCTCGTAGCTCTAATGTTCTATCTGAACACTTGAATTTCTCTTGAAATTGTAGTTGCACTTTTTCTTAAAGTTATTGGTAGACAGTAAAACACAGGGTAGAAGTCTCTTAATACAAAGATTGCTGGATTACATGATCCTCAAAAACTTTGAACTTCTTTCCTCTAACTTGCTGTAAGTAGCTGCTGAAAAGGTCACTGGAAATATGTTAATGAACTATTATCAGGGTTTTCAAAAATGTCTGAGGAATAATAAATAAGGAATAAAGGATTTGTAGTCTACTGTTTTGACAATGAGTATACATGCAGTGCTTCTACCAGTTCATACATGTTAACATGGAAGCAGCTTAGAAAACTTTGTTTGGATGCTCTGGATTGTCTGTAAACATCCACTGTTTCCCCTCTTCCTCTGGTAGCATTTTGTCTGGTTCTTGTCACAGCTTCTGAAAGGATTTCACAGTTCTTGCATCTGTGTGTTGGTTTGCTTGGATTTTTTTTTTTTTCCCTTTTTAAAAGAAACCCCACCCTTATACGCAGAAGGTCTTGGGTAGCTAAGTGCTGCCAAACAAGGGCAACACTTCTGTCAACGTGTTGCAGCATTTCTTTGCTGAACAGTTAGGTTTAAGAGTGACGCATAGATGCTGGAATTGATATTGCTAGCAAAGCAGTGTTGCGGCCAAAACTAAAAATGCTGATTGGAGTTTATTTTATTTTTTTTTTAGCAACATAACGTCATCCCTAGTTTATTTTATAATTTCTATGGTTAAAATTGGAACTTTTATGTCTCTTAATTAGAAACATAAACAGTAATTCTCTCTCTTCCTCATTCGTGTCTTTGCCATCTCCTGTCTGCTCTGGAAAAGCTTTTTTTCCCTTTTCTTCATAATCCTTGCTGCTTTGCATAAAAACTGCAGAGATACCCTGTTGTTGTTTTCCTTCATGACCAATTTCTTGTTAACTACAACCTTATTTCAAGAAAGGAGGAAAATATTGATATTCTGAAAGATAACTTTTCGTGTGTGCCCTAAGAAGGTGCTGAATCAGAAGTCGTATTTGCTCTACAAAACATTTTTTTAGTGCTTTGCTCTGATAAATCTGTGTTGATGTTCTTTAAACTGTTCATGACTTGCTCTGCTATATTTCTATACAATAGCCCTGTTCTTGCTTTGTTTATAAACAGCTGCTTTACTAATCTGTCCTTCATTCATTAAATCCACATGCTGTGAAGGTAGATGTGAGTTATAAGGTAAATATTACACAAAAGGTATTGGGAATTGAAACTTAAATGCTCACCACAGGATGAGTGACAAAACAAACAAACAAAGTCACCAACCCGGACACTTCTCCTAGACTTCCATTTAAAAATACTTTAGTTTTCCTTTTCCCCCTGCTACCTTCTCTTGTAGAACTGCAGTGGGCTGAGAGGGGCAAGAAGAGTTGAGAAATGGATATTGTGTTAGCACTAAAACGTTGGAAAGAAATTTAGTTTTAAGACTAAGAAATAGTTGTATTCTCTTTTGCAAAAACTTGGCTCCTGTGATGATTTTGGACACCCGTTAGCTTAAAAGGAAATATTCTATTACTAGAGCTCTAGGACAGTCTCTGAATTGTGTTATCGTTCTTGCTGAACTGAAATCACAATGTAATTAGTGGTGTTCCCATTCTCTGGCTCCAATTCTAGAGAAATTAAGGCATGTGCTTTAACATCATCATGAATTATGTAGACGTTGGCAATGTGTGAAATTAAACATCTTTACAGAAATTATGACGGAATTGCTTTCCTGATAAGTAATTCTGTTGCAGTGAATTGCACCAAGAGTAAAGTAGAGCTATAGTATGCAACTTGGAAAATAAAAGTGCAAAAATCCCTGTGGAAGCTTTGCTTTGTAAGTAGCTCTCATTGTAGGTGTGTAGTTGAAAGTTAATTTAGGAGTCTTTTGCAGCTGAAGAGAGACACAAAATGGTGTATAACACATCAAATCTCTTGAATCAAACAACTATTGGCTTGGAGGGGGATGCAGGAGATTGAGAACTGGAAAATACATAGTAGTCAAGAATATGACTCTGTCAGAGTTTTGAAGTTTGCTTCATTAGTTGATTACTCAAGTGTATTAGCCAATGTTATTTCTTACAGCAGAATTAAACTGTTATAGGATGAACTTTTGCTTATTGCAAAGCATGTGGAATGGCACCGTGTAAATATGAAGTGCAGAAGAAAACTGCTGCTCTTGTGGTATGCTTAAGGAAACAAAAGAAAATACAAATCAACCCCCTCTTCCTATAAAGCTCAGACACAGAGAATTGACCACAAGAAGCTGTGTGACTGGCTTCATATTCCAGACAGCTTGTATCAAATCTTTTTTGTCATAACAAACTTGCCATGGAAACAGGAAGCTACCTGAAAGAGAGGGTGTTGTTCTGTAAGAGGAAGCAACATCTAAATGATGTCACCATTATAAAGTCACCATTAATGTCCTTGTTCTGTATTAGGCAGGTCTGAATCCCTTGGAAGGCCAAGTGTAAATTCTGATCTTACGCAGTTAAGAACTGGTAAACTCTTACCGATAATAATTTCTTACTCTCATGTTTTCTTTTATCAAATGTAGTCCATTCCTGATGCATGGGGTTGCTGCCCTAATCTGTGACTTTAAAATTTCAGAGATTAAAGGCAAGGTGATTTAAGGATCTACTTCCACTTCTCCTTTATGTTTTTGTGAAAGCATGTTGAACAAGAAAGGGAAAACTCCCCGTTTCTGAAGCAAACTAGAGCCAGTTTATAGAAGTTTTATTTTTTTGCTGATATTTATAAGGGTTTGAGCAAGAATCACATGGATTCTTACATAAACAAAGATACTTCATGCATCTCAAGGCTGTTATTCCATGCCTATGCTATTCTTACAGTTTAAGTTTAAAGGAGAGGCAGGAGCATGAAAGGATCTTGAAGGAGACTGAATTGTGGATAATAGGTATGTTGCCTTTCTTTTTATGTCTCCTTTCCTTTTTATTTTTCCTGGATATTACTACAAAAACAACCTGAAAAACAACCCAATAGGAAAAAAAAAAAAAAAAGAAAAAGCGCTTTAATTTTGCAGGTATTGGCTATTCTCCTACAACTGGTTAAGCTTGCCCTACAAACAATGAGGCAGTGTTGAGTAAATAGAGCAGTACCAGGCATTACAGTCAATACAGCCAGTGCTAAAGATCACATTGCTAATGAAAGTTTGTCCTTGAAACAGTGGTAAGTGGGAGTGGGGGAGGTATAGAACACTGAGAGAGAGCTTCTGCTTAAATTGAGACTTTAGGAAATATTGCAGTCATGGCATTAATTAAAACCTAGAGTTTGGAAAGTATGTTCAACCTTGTCTTCCAGGCTGTAATGACTTGCTCTGTGAGTTGAGCTGATAGCAAGCAGCCTGTGAGGAGTGTGAGGCACCACTGTAATCCTGCTTGAAATGTAGGTAAAAGGTTGACAGAGTATGGATTATTTGCATTACTAATAATCAAGGTTTCCTTTTGCTTAAAGACAGACTCATGAACAACCTATGCAAACAATTGATAAGATGTTCTGCAAGATATGCATCTTTTTTGTATTATTTTGTTGGTTTTGATAGCCAGTGACCTCTTTCGTACAGGTTAATTTAAAGGTGAAAACGTATTTTATCTCGGTAACTGTTTCCTTATTTAGCAGTTTCCTGATGCATAATATAGTAGTAAAGTAAGTCCAGAAACTGTGAAATTCTTACGTTGCTGGACTGGGGTTCTTTATCTTACACAAGGCTAACTCCAAGTAGCTCATTTGTGGAGTACTCTGCATATTTCAACACTCTCTTATTAAAAGAGATTGTGCTTTTGAAGATAAAAGCTGTGACCTGATTGCTGTGACATTTAGATGGCCTGAACCGTGGTCTTGCCTTTTATGCTTCATGCATTACCTGAATTAGATGCTGTAGATACCATAGCTGGAAAGCACGCAAATAATCTGGTGTTGCAAACTTCCATCTAAGAAATAATTAATCAAAAATGGTCATAAAATGCTCAAGTGGCATAGCTTGGACAGATCTTTGTCTTGGCAGAAAGTTACATTTTTGCATTCTTTCCTAGGAAGAATTAAAACTTTTAGTTAGTTATTGTTTACTTTGTTGCACAAAACCCCAGGCCCAATTGAAATGAGCCAAAGAAAGAAAGAATGTGGAAGTTTCACCCTGAAGAGATTTTATCACTGTCCTGAGTCATCATGGTCTGTTTTCTATGCTCTACAAACTGTCACTGGACAGACAGAGCATGACAACTGTTGCTCCATTTCTGTATTTCATATTCTACCTGTTGCTGAACTATGCAGAACAAACCTATTTTTATGCAGAACAAACCTATTTTTATGCAGAAACTATTTTTATGCAGGGTGAGCTACCCTCACCTAAGCTTAAACTTTCTGGTCCTTCTATGGAATTCTGAAGGAGTATGGTGAATTTTCAAGTACTATTCTATGTTTTGTTGAGTGGAACGATGTGATAAACTCAAGAGTACCTTCAACTTTTCTCCCTTAAACTCTTGCAGTCATTCTAAGAGGTATATGTAGGCTGTGTGCCTTCCTGACTTGAGAATGCTGTGGTGACTGTGATGACAGGGTTGTTTTACTTCCTGGAACTTCAGCATCCCAGCAAAGTAAAAGATAGAAATAGATATCTTAAATAGCTTTAAAAATGCAATTCTGGTTTTTTTCAACTACTTCTTTTGAAGATTTGTGATGTTCGGAATTTTATGGCAGAATCCCAAGCATAGGACAGTTGAGAGCTTAACCCTGTTACCTTTGTTAGCTCATGCTGTGGGTAGAAAAGAATTAGTTTCTTTCTATGAGAAAGGCAACAGTATGAGTTTATAACTACACAGACACCTGGTGTAGATGGAACTGTTTTGGAACAGCAGCAGAAGCAGCAGGGTGTGTGGTACCTGGTTTGCTGTTGTTGAACCTCTATTCGGGAAAGAAAACAAAACGATAAGATTAGTAGGTAGTAAGAAGCAACATGATATACTTGGGGAGAAGACAGTCTGCAGTGCTTTAAGCTCAGTGCCACATCCTGCGTCCCCTTGAGACTGAGGAGAGCGAACCTGCTCTTACACTTGCAAATTCCAAAGTTGGATGGAAACGCTGACTGGTTTGGGGTAATATGTACATATGTCTCTCGCGTACATTTATGGTGGTCCTTGTGACTAATTGCTCATTCAGTTATTTAATAGAGTTTATGTACCTCGGTAGGCATAAGGTGATACATAACTTGACTGGTTGTATCGAGCACAATTGCATTGCCTCTGGTATGCTGGAAATGAAATACATGCTTTTGTCCAGGCTACTCTCCAGTCACTAAATAATCTCAGGCATTAGTGTTCAGTAGAGAAAAAAAATTGCATTCCTCTTAATAGGAGAAATCAAACTGGCAATATTGGTTTTGAATGTTTCTAGTGAGTGGAGCTGGGCTTGCCTCTGTCATCTTCTACAAGCTTCCCCTGCAAAGAAACAAAACCAAGGGGCATTTTTTTTTCATGTTTGTGTCTGAATAGTATCTAAATACAGTAATTTTTCCTGTTTTGCTAAAAAGGGAAAAAAATTAGCTGCAGCTTGTGGCTGCACTGTGGCTTACACTTTTTTTTTTTTCCTCCCCCTACAGCAATTTCAGTACAAGGTCGCCACATATCCATTATCAGCCATGTGGAATAGCAGTTAACAGATGAACAAAGGCAAGGGCTTACTATAGGATTCTCTGTTTAAAAAGTTACCTAGCACAATAAAGGGTTATCATACTTGTAAATACTGGTGAAATGCAGTCTGTGCACCTCCTAGTCATATTGACATGCTTTAAATTCCTCCATTGCATGGATAAGGCTGACATTATCACCAGGGTTTGAAGAGTGAAGGAGCAGAAAACTGCCCATGGAGAGTATTGTAAATAAATGTGAAACCCTCATGAGTGTGGAGTCTGAGGCACAAAATCCAAGTGAAAATATTTCCCAAAGTTCCCAAGAAATACTTCCCAAAGACATGTCATGCTATTTTGGGGGGGGGTGTGTGTGCAAGCTTTGTATTCCAAACCCATTGCTTGCTACTCTTGAGATTTCTCATGCTGTATTAGAGCCTTTAAGTCATAAGGGAGACTTCAGGGTTGCTGGATGTTTCGTTTTTTGCAGTAGTGCTCCAATCTTGCTTATGTTTTGGTGGCAGAAAAGTTCTGTTCATCAAATCTGGCTGCATCTCACCTCTTGATTTCCTCCCCTTCCTGCTCCACCATGGACAACACATCTTTCCCCAAACACACACCGCCCACCCCTCTGTGTGGACACTATGGTGGCACTGATCTAATGATCTTTAGTGTAGCTGCGGAGTAGGCAAAACAGAGTCCAAACAGAGCAGAGAATCACACGGTAGCTGAGGTTGGAAGGGACCTATAGACATTGTCTAGTCCAACCCCTGAAAGGAGGGTCAGCTAGAGCAGGCTGCCAAGGACCCTGTCTGGTTGGGTCTTGAATACCTCCAAGGATGGAGACTTTGCAGCTTCTCTGGGCAGCCTGTTTCAGTGTCCAGCTACTGGAGATCTCCTTTCAGGAGCCATACCTGCAACTATGTGATTGGGTTTGGGTGTTCTCTAGCCGTAAATTGTAGAGGACATTCCGTAAAATCAGGCTTTGAGACAAGAACTGCAATACCTTGGTCTGTTGAAGCAGAACTTGTAGTAGAGAATCTTCAGAGAGACTTTGGGGGGGATTGTCATTTGTTTCCCATACTTCTCTTACCTGGAAGAAAACAGATCGTTATTAGATGCTGTATGTTACAAGCAAAAATGACCCACACCAAAGGCCTAAAAGACAGTCTAAAGCTCTAATGTGACTTACAGTAACATGTAATAAGTAATGACAGTTTTGTTTTTTAACAAAAGGCTGGATATTAAACATGGTCATAAACAGTACGGCTTTAGTCAAAGCATATGTGATGTTTGTTGCAAAGTGGTAGTATATATGATGCTAATATGTGAAGTGCTTGGTCTCATTGCTAGGAGAGCTACAATTAGAAAAGGTTAGTATTTCTTTTTCATTTGACAATTCGCATATGGTGAAGCAAGAGAGTATTTCTTGAGAGTGAACTCTGATATCTCTGGATTGAAAAAGCGCTTTATATGGTTGCTACTTCAATTGTTTCTACAACATAAAACACTGCTGTAAGTCTGTATAGATCTTATAGTATTATTGACTTGTTTTGGTAAATTCTATTGATAATCTGTCTGACAGACTACAAGCTGTAGTTCTTAAGCTTCATTATGCTAATAAAATATAACAAATTTCAGGACTTAAAGAAAATGTTGAGAAATAGAGTGAATTGAAATTTAGAAATAATTTTAAAAATTTAGAAAGTCTGAAGTCATGCAAACATGAAAGTTCAACTAATCTAATGAGATTTTAAATATTATAATTTGTGCCACTAAATATCATTCTATACATATACAGCTATATATATCTCTGTGTACATATACATATGTTTATTAGAGCTGCCTGCCTGTAATGGCTTCTGTGCTGCCCTCCACCTTTTTTTTTTTCTCCTAATAATTCATTACTGGAGGCAGTCTCTTATGTAGTTAAAATAATTTGCAAAAGAGATCTAAAATAGATCTCTAGCTTCTGCTTCACATGGAGATGTGTGCTGGGCAGAGTGGAAACTTATTCGTGATTTCTTAAAATGGGCGTGGAAAAAACCCCCCACATGTAGCTAACTTTCCAAGTTTGAATGAAAGAGATGTAGGCAGTTCACGTTCATCTGCAGTGTATTTTACAGATCTGTGGAGTATATTTTCACTTTCTCTAGGACAGTTACTTATTAGTAATATGAGTTCTTTAAGCTCAGGGGAATATATTGGAACGTATGAGCCTAGGTGAGCGGAAATAACTTTTCTTTTAGGGTATTCCTGAAAGTTTTCCTTTTAATAATGACCAAAAGATGTCACTCCTGAATAAGTTGTGGGGTTTAGTTTCTGGGGTGTGGGTGGCTTTTTTCATTTGTTCGGTTTAGTTTGGTTTTTTGCAAAAGACTGATCTAGAATGCCAAGCCTGTTCAAATTTAGACTTTGTCCCAAATCAAGTATCATCTATCTGCCTCATGTCTTAATTTTTGGCTGGACCAGGTATGATTTGTCCTTCCAAAGCAGTCTAAAGATGGCATAGAAGTCAAAAAGAGAACATTTTGATATGCTAATTTGGCAGAAAGTTGATCATGTATTCATGTGTAATCACTAAATTGTTAGCTCTGGGCAATTTAGCAACATGCCTGTTGATACCACCAATTTGAAACCAGATCCCCACACTATGAGGACCATCTTTTGTGCAAAGAATATTCATAAATCTAATAACTCATCTTTCTACTTGGGAATAGATGCACGTCTAGCTTAAGCGTGGACTACAAGCTAGGCTTCTTCCTAGATTTTTATGTTATGCTTTAGCATAACATTCCAGGCCTGATTAAATTGCAAGGATGCTTTTAATTCTGAAGGAGATGCTGGAGGGCTGATGAGTAAGAAGCAGCCAAATTTTCTGTTATTTCTCAGAGGTGAATTAAAGAGAGAATCCCCCAGAGTATCTTGGTGTTTCAGAAATGGTTCAGTTGGCAGCATGGATGCGTTCTGTAACTGACTTGTCTCAGTATGTCATGACCATGCCAGGCACAAATACAGCGCAGATGCAGTGGCCTTTCTCAAGGATGAGAGCTATTTTTAGTTAGGGAAATGAGAATAACCAAATAGACAGAGATTTATTTTAGTGCTTTGTGCATCATAACTATAGAAAGAGCTTAATGAGGAATCTTCTTGTTTCTCTAAGATCTGCAGCTTTGTTCAGTTATAGTTAAGGCAACACGAAGGGGGCTGTGTCATTTCAGCCACTTGGGATTCATTTGCAGAAAACACAGCAGCTCGTGCTGGCTTTCATCCAGCTTTGCTGCTGGCGAAACATGTCTCTTCGCTCTCTTTGTACTCTCGGCTACATGACCAAAATCCTGTTTAGCCAGTTTTTCAAACTGGTGCTCAGACTCTGTCCTTCCTCTCCCCGCCTTTTCTCTAAGAACTGTTTTAGGTTTCGTGGAGGTAAATATACAGAACAGCTGGTTTGATTCTTTCTCTTCTCTCTGTTCAGTTTTTAATCTCGGTATTGAATTATTGAATATATTCCTTTAAGTGTGGGATGATTCATCAGAGCTCTACTAGAGAGACCGATCTGGTGGAATAAGCAATAAAGGGTGGAGGGTGATGCCAATACACTGTGGTTCTTGCAGTCGAAATGAGGGCTGGTTGCAAGATGCAAATAGTGGTAATTAACACTCTATATAACTCTGTTGCTATGAAATGAGTAGATTGACAGGGGAGACACAGGGTGTGTGAGCTTGGTGGAGGAAGTCTCAAGGTGGGGCAGCTTGGCATGCTGAACTAGGGGAGTGCTATGGAGGGCAGCATGAAGATGAATGACAGGAGGTAAATAGCTGAGATGGTTTTTATTGGTGGAGTGAAGGAGATGTGGATGGAATTTACGAAATGACAGAGTTGTGGACAGGTTGTTCAACATGTGAGACAGAAAAAATGTAATGTAAATCTGGCACTGGTCTTAACTTGTCCTTAGCTTGCTACATTTGGATGTATGCCGGTTCAAGGTTCTTTTTTGACATGCTGCCTGAAATTCATAGTGAGAAAAAGGAGGCTGAAAATGGCTTTTCCACAGGAACACTGAATCGCTAACTTACATTTCAATGTGGCTTTACAAACACCTCATGCTGGTTGCTTTAACTGCTTTTGATACATGTGATAGGCTGTGCCTATTACCTGAAAGACTTCAGGGTTCAGTGTAACATACACTAACGAGAGCTAGTTAGTTAGATAGCTAGTTAGCTAGAGCTATGCTTTTCATACTTAACCTTTCCAGAATCTGGAGACATCTCATGTAGATGAAAGAAGCCAGTTCAGGCTAATCTCAAATATCTATCGTTCCTCTGTGGCAGCGTTGGCCTTGCTATTTTGCCCTATGCTCTTCTCCTAGGTGAAACTTCCCATTCACACCCTGCTACTCCATTCTTCTCCTCAGTTAACCCATGCGATAGCTGAGCTGTTTTGCATAGGAAGGATTGCTTATGTCTCCTGACTATTCTTCCCACACTCCTTTTGCCCTTTCTGGAGCAGTACCCCCCAAAGTTTGAAAAAGGCTGTTTTTAAAATAGAAGTTTCTAAATAAGCACTCAGCAAGGCCTGCCAACCTTTTGTGGCATTTTATCTAAGGCACTTTAAGCAGCTAGCCTCGAGTAGAGGTAGAGAACTGTTTTGACATGTCAGTTGTCCCACTGGAAAGGAGTTTGCGATGTTGAATACTGTCACTGAAATGTAATAAATATGCAGTGCAAATACTTAGGCTCAGTTAAAAATAAAAACAAATGCTGCCTCTTATGCCTTCTTTGAACTTTAGTACAGTTGGAGCATTGGGCTTATCAGTGTCCTTATGTAGTATTTCACTCTTCTTGATGTCTTTCCTACCAGGGGCTTCTGAAAGTAATTGTGCTGTGTATCTGTCTTGTCAGCTATATGTTGTATGGGAAACATTATCTGAAAAAAAAAGTGACTATTACAGTGCAACAGTCTTGATTTTTACCAACTTGCCTTACACCATTTTGCCTAAGCATTTCTTCCCTTGTCCCAACATTTTTCTCCTTTTGTTTTTCTAACTTGGTGAAGTCTTTCTGAACTACTGTTCTTATGCTTTATTTGTAAAGCAGGAGGCTGCATACATTTGCTGCTCCTCTCAAATTGCGTATGTTGTTTTTTCTTGTATCGCTTCCTAATTGCACTCTTTTTATATGGGCTCTTGTGCATCTTCAGAAACAGAGAGTACAAAGTTGAAGGGTAGGGGAGTGTTTTATTACTCTTCAGCAGTAAGGCTCTGCTTCCTTTTGGCAAGAATCCCTGTACACCTTTTGCAGGCTAATTCCTATTGCCATTTCCAATCCCTTTTTACAAATATTTGTTCTTTACTGTGTCCAGAAGTTAAACCAGAAAGCAATAAGGTGCCACATTTAGTAAGAATGCAATTCTACTCATGTCTGTTACTGTAGCGAGAATATTTGTTGCTGGCCTATGACAATGGCAGTCCCTAGAATTGCATTTCTGAAGTGGTTCCTTCTGAGTCCTCTGGAATTTTATTCTTTTTCTGGTGTTTACATATCAGCTAAGGTATTTTGAGCACGCTCAGATCTCAATTTTCTGACTTTAAATCATCCTTAAACAATGACTTGCTTTATAGCCTCATGTTCTTCAAGACTTCAACTTGTGGTCAGAACAAAACCTGGACTAGCAACTGGGAGGAAACTGGCTTTCTGAATGTGCAAGAGTTTGGGTTGTTTGGGGTTTTTGCGGGGCTTGGGGTGGGGTTTTTTTGGGGTGGGGTTTTTTTGGGGTGGGGTGGTGGTAGCGTGTGTGTTTTCGTAGTGTGCAAAAAACTGCATTGTAAAGGGGTTTGGGTAGGGGGGGTATTTCACCCTTCTTAAAGTTTCAGATATTTTGTTTGCTATTAAATAACTTCATTTTATAGACATATTTCTATCTGTGTATATATCTGCAAATCAAGCAACTTACACAAGATGCTGATGGAAGTATCTCTCCTTACCCAGCTTTGCCCCTCAGTTCTCTGTCTTGATACGTCGTAGCCCCTTCTACAGCATTTAATGGCAGTGGAGCACCGGTTAGCTGTCCCAGCCCAGAACAGGGCCTGAACTGGATTTGAGCAGTTATTTTGAAATAAAGCCTGGGTAGTCACGCGTCTGCTCCTGCTAAATCATGTTCGATACATGATTTCTCCCTTGCGGAGGCTTACCTTTGGGAAGCAGATGCTGCAGCATTTGTTCGCACAGTGAATACTGTGTAGCCGTGGCATAGGATCATTAGGGCATCATCTTTCCTGAGCATAGACTGTAACTATGTAAAGTGTCACATGTGTTGATGATAAAGCAAACCAACACTTTTTTCCCCTCCATAGACAGGTTAAAAAGCAGCATAAAGATACTGTCGGAGTTTCAAGTCCACTTGTAATTTGGTTTTGGGGGTGGTTGTTTTGGAGTTGCAAGCTATTGCGGAAAGTAGTGGGTGGCTACTGGATCATGATGTTAATTATTGCTTTGTTTGTGAGATGATGCCTTCCTAGGAGGGAGTAGCATCAAGAGAGAAGCTTAGAATAATTATATTTGTCCCCTTGAAAGTTAGCTAACAAGCTGCTTTTTACTGGTTCGATACATGTAGATACTATAATGCAGTAGTTGACTATTATGAGCAGTGAATTTAACGCTGGTATGGAGTAATAAAGGGCTAGAAACTGTTGCATAAGGATGGAAAAGAACGCTGAACAAGACAGATGGAGCCCTTTCCTCTTGAGAATTAACCTGCTGGGGGTAATCCATCCTACAGGTAGGGAATAATTTTGTCTAGTGTTTGTAACACTGTATCTCTACCAAGAACTATGACTTGATTATATTTGATTTGATATTATTATTGAAGGTATTAGACCACAATTTATTTGGCTTTTTGTGGCGTATAACTTTTAAAACATTAGTAAATCCTAATAGGTAGCTTTCTTTTTAAAGTTCAAATTAAGAAAAAATAGTAAGGACATAACTGAAGGCAAAGATGCCATAGGTGAAAAAATGCTATTGCAATATCAGTTTTGTGATTGATCTTGAAAGTTGGTGGTGTTTTTACGTTCAAATATTTGATAGCTTTTATTACAATTAATTCAGATTTTGAACATTATCATTATAATACCATAATTCATAATTCACAATAATAATTCTGCCATATTGTCATAACTGGGGCTTTTTTGCCATACTGCTGGGTTCTTATTTTCAGTTCCACAAATGCATATAGTTTCTTTGCCAGCGTTTATCAGGAGCCCACATCTGTTCTCCATCATATTTTTCGGAAGCTATTACAAAGTGCTGAATTATTTGATCTTCTTTAAAAAAAAAAAAAAAGGTGTTTTAATAATGGTAACTACTCATTTTACAGCTATCTGTATCACTCAGTACAATGAAGTTTATCACTTTATTTTTCAGTTTAGTCAGCTGGTATCCAGTGATTTGAAAGTACTTGGAAGGAGCTCTTACACACTCTGCAGTGATGGCCAGTTACTCATTCGACAAGTCCTCCACCCAGAAACATCTAAGAAGGTATGAGATCAGAACTCATGCAGAAGGGCAGTACTGTGTTTTAAGGACATCAAAGAAAATAGCTTGTATGAGGTTGAGATGAGCAACACAATTTAGCCTTGGGAACTATAATGTTCCAGGAATATTTAAGACAATCTCCCCCTGTCTCAACCCTGAGTAGCAGAGAAGTATTTCGTGGCACGTGGTCTTGGAAGTCAGCTACAGTACTTCAGGAGTCTCAGAGGAGTGCAATGAAGAGGAAAATTAAGAAAGACAGGATAGACACAGGAACAAAATGAGTACTTTGAATTCTGTGTCTCAAGAAACGGAAGCAAAGGTACATGTCTAACCTCAGCAGAGGTGATGGAGAACTGTTGCTTTGTTTAGGCTGGAGTTAAATCACAGGTTCTGTGTGGAGCCATGGGTTTCTACCAAGATCTGAAATTGGTAGGAGCCATGTGTCAATGCTGTAGAGAGTAAACCTACAGGCAGTGACTTGTCCTGGAGAATGGCAGTGGTTCCCCATCCACATTTATTCAGCGGGAAGCAGTGCTACAGCTTATTTGCTATTCCCACATGAAGCAGCAGTTTCTACTCCAAGTTCCTGCAAGGGCTTAGAGCAGGCTGTCTTGCACAGGGAGAAGAGTCTTGCCTTTGTACAGGGTGGTGGCTCTTGGGTTAGCCTGCTTGGCAGGGTCTGCAGGAACTCCACAGGAATGGGAGCTGCTGACATGGAAGTAGTTGACTGATCAGTTATATTTTTTTTCTCTATATAAGGGTATTGGCTCACGCTGAGTTTCTACAAATACTCATTTGGCATTTGTGTTATATTAAAACATAACACTGTGACTTTTTATGAAAAGCGCATGTTTGTGTAGCAAGTAAGGAAACATTTCACATTCAAACATGACAGTACTTTTTTATCTTCCCCACCCACTTCATGCCATCCTGCAGTATGGATTGTGGGTAATACTTTGTACTTCCATCTTGAAACAAATAGACTGGAACAAAACAAACACTGTAATGTTGTGGAAGAAGTAATTGTCCATACCAGAGCAAGGAATGGATCTGATCAACTGCTGAGTCTTTTAATACTGCATTTCTTTCTGGTTTTTTCTTTTTTTCTTTTTCCTTCAATACTTTTTCATTTGCAAAAGTTTATCTCTCCCTGCATGTTAAATGTTAGTAAGCCTCAGACCTTAGCTCTTGCTTTTCTAACATTCTAAGAAGCATTACCTTGTGACTTTTCTCAATTCTTTGCTTACAAAGGTGGGTACCATTTGGCTAGACCAAAGTCAAATTTTATGTAGTAAAACAGTTGGAGAGTGTGAGAGAGAAAGTAGTGAGTTAGTCTATAATTATTTGGTTTTTTCCTTCAAAAAATAAGCTAATGTCAGAGCGAAGGGCTGCTTAAACATTTGTTTAATAATGTTATATAATTAAAGTTCTTATCCAATACACAACAGTAATGAATGAATGTCTGTAAGTTGCTGGAAGATATTTTGTACACTGTAACAATATTTATCTAAACTTTGTTATCGTTTTTTGATACAATATTGCTTTTCAGTGTAGCCACAAAAGAGAAAATACAGTGTCCTAAAAGGGAATATTTATAAAACAGCAAAACCTTGGGTTTTTTTTTAATTTTTTTCCTCCTTCCCCAGCTGTCTTCTCTAGCTGTTTTGCACAGGTCTGCCTCAGAAGCTGTTTGGGTTTGCTCATCTAGAGATCTAATTCTGTAAGGCTGTGGAATTTGAACTGTGTTACAGAGGAATTAAACTGGTCTATCGTAGACAAGCTGATGACATGCAGCTATGTGATTTTTTTGAGCTGCCTCATTCAGTCCAAAAATATTAGTTGGAATTTAAAGGAATGGTGTGTACAAAACAACGTTTTTGTCTTCCTTGTAGAACTTCCTGCTGTCAGACTGCTTCTATTCCTTTTATGATCTGCGCAAAGAATTTCACACTTGCTACCCTAGTTCAGCCGCCGTGAAAGATCAGACTATCAAGACCATGGCAGAATGTATCCTTTTGCTGCAGCTTTTACGCCAGAATCGATTACGCTTCTTTAGGTTTTACCTCTGTGATAGTTTCAGGTTTTATTCTTCTAAACTAAGATGTGGGTTTTATAAATTCACAGGTAAAATGGAAGGAATGTTTGCTAAAGTGTGTGTTGAGGACGGGGGCTCTGCTTGTAATATTTCTATCTTTTTTTCCCCGATTTGAGTCTAACAATGAGTTCTAGCTATATTTAGTAAATCCACTAAAGAAAAACATCGTTTGCCTTGATACTTGATCTTAAAGGAAGGGCTTAGCTATCAGTGGGTCTTTTCAGCACCATTGGTCTGCAAGCTTCTATTACTTGCGGAGAGTAATAGTTCTGTTGTACGGTTCTGACTGAACTGAGTTCAAAACAAAAACTAATTTAAAAAACAAAACAAATAAACAAAAAACCCCAACATCTTACATCTAAATTTTAGGAGGGCTGCTGTGGCCCAGCTGATTGTGGCTAAGTTCAGTTATGTTTGAAGTGATAGGAACTTATTCTGTTGCTTTCTGTGGGTTTTTTTTTAACTGTTAACACTGAAATGATATAAGCTATCAATAGTTTTCAGACTGTTGACCGTTAAAGTGAATATTAACCAGTTTATGAGCAGAGTAACAAATGTCTAATGGTCACGTGTCCTTGCTAAGACCAGTGAATTGGATTACCAGTTCTGTGTTAATATCAGGAAAGCCTTATGACTTGTTTACAAATGATTGTGCAAGTCTGTTATTTTCTATAATCGCCTATTTAGATCTAGGTTTAGGGACAGATGAAACAGAGGAGGACTTCGGCGTGTGGCAAGTGAAAACCATGGTGGCTATCATTTTCAGCATGCTCTCTGAAAGTTGTAGTAAGTGAACTATTTATACAGAATGCCAAAATCTTTCTTTTCTGTAAGAATTGGCAGTGGTACTGTTATCATTAAGTAATGTCTGACCTTGGTTATATTTAAACTTCCTGTTTTGTTGCAGATCACGTATTTACTGAGCCTGAAACTGTGAAATACAAGTACGAAACAGGTCCTTGGTAAGTGCCCTTGTCACAATTGTTTACAACCAAAGATGAGTCTTGTCTGCAGCAGGGAAAGCTTGTGAATGTTTCCTCGCGGTCACTGTGAAAGTAGGTTGGTTCCTGGGAACAGTAACTGTATTCTGTAGTCCAGTGTGGACAGACTGTAGCTGGTATGTTGAATGCTGTACTTTAGTCTGTCTTTTTAAAGTCACTGCAAGTTAAACGCTCTTTGTTCTCTAGCTTCTGTTTTGCATGGCAGCCAGGCTGACTTATCTCACCCAGTGGTGAAGAAATATTTGTGAACTTTCCCTAAGTCAACAGGGGTGATGGCTGGTGCGCCCTATATATATGCAGCTGAGCTACATGGTGCTTCTGAAGAGTGATCTAATATTCTGTATTGCATATTGAGTTTAGGGAGGGAAGAAACAGAATGGTTCTGTGTTTTTCAAATACATTGCAGTAACTGGACAGTGAAACATCTTAAGCGTAGCTAATATGTATTCATATTTAGCACTGCCTCGTAACCATCTATGTTGGATTGTTAGATCTTGCAAATAAAACTAATCCAGTTCTTTATTACATCACTGTGAGCCAGTCTTCCTATTTATTATCTTTAAGGAACTGCAGTGCGGTGATGACGTAGTGCATCTTAGGCATTGTGTATATAAAAGGATTATCCTAGTTATCTTTCCTTTCTTTATTGAAATAAGTAATGGAATTAGAAGAGTCCCAACAGCAAACATACTCCTGATTTACGAGTGAAATGAATTGCCAACTGAAATTTGGTAAGACAATGGGAAACTTAGATTAAAGCTTTTTTTTTCTTTTTTCTTTCTGTGCAGTAGTAAATCTGAAACAGTGGACAGTGAGACAGTAATACGTGCCAGAGGTTTGCCATGGCAGTCTTCAGACCAAGACATTGCTCGATTTTTCAAAGGACTCAACATTGCCAAGTAAGATAATAAGAATGTGTCTTACTTTGTCTTTAATAGTAAGTTCTTTTAATATTTGTCTAACACACATCCCCACACCCCTCACTAAAGTCTTTGCTTCTGCTGTTTTTCCCCATGCTGGTCCCTTCCCACCCCATGGTTTACGATAACTGAACAGGTTTACCATTTGGGTGTGCAAGAAAGAATGAAGCATGTGAAGAAGAGAAGACTTATTAATAGAAAACCAGCATGCATTTATTTATTGCTAGTGCCTAAAGGGAGAAAATCCTACTGTGGTAATCAAGGCAAAGTTCAAGATAAAACAGAAGCTTTAATTTTGTGCCAGCTTTTCAGGATTCTGCTATACCTCCTAAACAGGCCAGTTTCGGAAACCTCCAAGTACTGTTCGGAAAAAAATTCCATATGACTGATGTGTGTACACTTCCATCTATATATGTCTATATATACAGAGAGAGTGAATTCAATTTAGAGTAATTCTCAGTAAATATTCCATATTCTCAACACTGAGAATTTTTTTTTTTTTTTACTTAGAGGTGTAAGGAAATTCAAATCTGCATCTCTGAGATGATAGGAAGTGCTTGCAAATTTATGTCTGCATGGAAGTTGAGAAAGTGGTGAACACCATGAGATCCAAGATCTCACTGAAGCAAATTCTGCACATTATTGTGTTATGTTAAAAATGAAATTAACTTGTGGATAGTAGAAATTTCTTTTACGGTCTATAAACTTTGTATTACAAGTCTGATTTCTCTACTGTTCTTATACAATTATTTATTAAATGTACTAAGGAGTCAAATTAAGTTTTTTTTCTGTTGGTTTTACCTTCCAGAGGTGGTGTGGCTCTTTGTCTGAATGCTCAAGGAAGAAGAAATGGGGAGGCACTAGTTCGGTTTGTCAATTCTGAACAGAGAGATCTCGCGCTGGAAAGACATAAGCATCACATGGGTAGCAGATACATTGAGGTAAAAAGTAGTGACTCAAAACGTGTCTTTGGAGAGCAACCTGAATATTTTAGACAACAGTTTTAAATGTGAACAAACTGCACTTCTGTTTTGCTCGAAGTACCAAAATACAATTCTCTCACATGTGGAAGAGCATGTGTGCGTTCGAGTTGAATTTTGTAATTTTCATGTGTGGTGTTTTGTTTTTTTTCTTTTTCTCTTTAAGGTTTACAAAGCAACTGGGGAAGAATTCTTAAAAATTGCAGGAGGTAAGTGATGCTGGTGTTCAGTGTAATTAAAGTTCCTAGGAGTGTTGTGCAAATTCCAATTTTGGTTTGGTGGTGTGGGTTTTTTTTTTTTCCTGCTTTCCTTGGATGAGGACACAAATGAAGTAGCTTTTCTCGTTTTGCCTTCCAAGAATACTTGACCCTGTCAAGTTCTGGTTTCACGTGGTTGAATTTGAGCTGTGAGCATTTGGGCTGTGATGTTCACAGACAGGTCTTGTTATTGGGGAGGAAGATGAGCCTTTGCAGTGGAAGCATCTGTGTACCTTGTATAAGCTCGCGCTACTCTCATCTTTGTCCCAATTTCATTAGAATATAAAGCACTTTCAGGGTAAGGGAGTTTCATTTCAAAATAGATTACTGGGAGTTAGTAGTATCTCAGGTCTTCTGTGGGTTTGTTGCTAGCTACTTAGCTCCTGTATTGCTGCTTAATGTTTTGCCATTCTTGCATCCTGTGGAATTGACTGACCAGCATGACAATATGTTGTTGGTTGTGACCGTACGTTGTTCTCTTTCTACCAGGCACCTCCAACGAAGTGGCCCAGTTCTTATCTAAGGAGAATCAAGTTATCATCCGGATGAGAGGCCTTCCGTTCACTGCTACTCAAGAGGATGTCTTGGGGTTCCTGGGGCCAGAGTGCCCAGTTACAGGAGGAAAAGAGGGACTTCTCTTTGTCAAGTACCCAGATGGCAGGCCCACAGGAGATGCATTTGTGTTATTTTCCTGTGAAGAATATGCACAGAATGCACTTAAAAAGCACAAAGAAATACTTGGAAAACGTTACATTGAACTCTTCAGGAGCACAGCAGCAGAAGTCCAACAGGTTGTAACTATTGGCTGTGAGACTTGAAACTTAGCAGTTAAAACATTTCTTCTAAAACTTGCACGGAAATACACTGTAGGCAACCATGAAAGTCTAGTATATTAGTGAAGTTCTAGAAGGGGCAATATGTGCTTCCTGATTGGCATGGGAAATTATGCAGTAATTTTTTTTTTTGGAGGTTTTACTGCAGGTTTTGGTTTTTTAACATCCCTCAGATTGTAAAATAAAAATAATTGGATATTTTTCTTCTACTTTAAGGATGATTGAAATCACAAAAATAATTCTAAAAACATACTAGACTGATAGTAATGATGTAGTGCTTCTTGAAAAGCTGCAGCATTGTCTTTGAATTCTGGTCTCCAGGTACAGAATTTCTAACATTAAATCCAAATCTGGATGCATTGAAACAGCTTTTCCTACAACTGCTTTGTTGGAAACTAAGAATTACCAGGACATATGTGACTTCTGGAAAAAGAAAGTGAAATACTTGTTTTCCTAAGATAATTTTCACTTTTTTGCTGTCCTTCACCAGTTCCTATTATCACCCTCTTAAACTGATGAAAGTGTTTTATTTTGGCACCAGCAACTCGAGCCTGTGAAAAACATCACATATTGCATTTTTCCGCCTGACGCAGAATATTTCTAGACTGATAATGCCAAAGGGAACCGTTATGAGATTTGATCTGGTCTTTGCATAACCACTGGCTATAAAAACTTAATACGGTTACTGTTTCAACCTATGTGACATGAGAAGCCTTTTCCATAGAAGGGATGGGGCAAGGGAAAGAATATCCACACTTGTAAACCTACCATTTACCCTTAGTACTGTGATACGGAGATTAGAAAAGACAAGAATCTGGTATGTGTATTGTGAAGACTATGCAAAATGGCATGGTAAGATTTTTTTTTCCTTTTTTTTTTTTTTCCTTTTTTTCTTTTCTCCCCTCCTCAGAGAGAATGGGGATGAACTCTCTAAGAAACAAAACCACTCTGTGACAGTGATTGAGTCTTGCTCTCACTTTTGTTAGGGAGACCTGGATAAAACTTATATTCTACCAATATGTCATTACTTCTTCCTCTGTGACAGCTGTCTAGGGTGACACCCTAATTTTTTTGCTGCTTGAGCAAGAGATGATTTTTTTAGGGAATTACAGGCTGCTTGCCTGAGTAATTACAAAAGGTAAAGCCAACTCTCATCTACTTAGTGTTAGTACAAAGTAATTGCAATATTCTATACACAACTGAGGGAGAAGATTTCTGGCCTGAAGTGTGCTACAAGTAGATTCTTGAAGAAAGCCTTGGGAGTTTCTCTCAACAGAATCCTGACTCATTATTGACAAAACTAAAGCTTTGTAACCTCTTTTTTTGGTACCTCTTTCAGTGAAATGTGTTTATTTCTGATGATCATCACTAAATATGTTTTTCAGCAGTAGGCCCCAACAGCAAGTTATGTTCTCTTTGTCATTTGAGAATGAGTCAAGAGAAAACAATGTTGAGATAAAGGTCTCTTATGGGTTTTTATTCTTTATGCTATTTTTTAATTTTTTTTTTTCCTCCCAGAAACCCTGTACTTGGAGATAAGCACTCAGGTTAAAAAAAAAAAAGTACACCCACTTAATTGATCGGGTTTTATGAATTAATTAGAGTTAATGTTTTTGTTTATTAGTTATTTCAGGTCTCAGTTCTTTTAAAACAACTGGTTTTAATTTACCCTAATTTAAGTAAGAAGTGTATGTGATAATGCTGGTTTATTAGCACAAATGTGTTTTTCAGATGTTCCTTTTGGGGATACTCTAAAATGAACTGTAATCTGCTTTTAACTTTTTTTGTAATGAGATTAGAAAGGTTTTTTATTGGGGTCTAGCAAATTAAATTGGTTAGACTTCCCCTCTCCCTTTCTGAATTTGAAACTTTCAAATGCCCAACAGGAAACTACGCTGAATAATTTAGTTTTAAGAAGGTTTTTTTCCCTCTGATGTTGGAAAGGGGTTTATTTAAATGTGTGAAATAGTATTATGAGAATTGATTTGTGCTCAGCCGGATGATGTGTAAATCTCTATCAGTGTGCTTTTTTGCCAACAGGTACTTAATCGATATATGTCAACACCTCTTATTCCCACTCTCCCAACTCCCATCATTCCTGTCATACCCCCACCATATACCATTGCCACGGGTAGCATACGTGACTGTGTCCGGCTCAGAGGCCTTCCTTACACTGCTGGCATTGATGACATCCTGGAATTTATGGGAGACGCCACCGCTGATATAAAGCCCCACGGAGTTCACATGGTCCTTAATCAACAGGTAACAGCATTTTGCATGGGAGGGCTAGCTTTCCAGTTATTGAACAGGGTTAGAAGTCAGGGTAGCTTACCTGTTCTTGGCTGCGCTTTAGGTCTTCTATAACCTTGAAAAAATGGTGTGTTCTGTTTGCCTGTCTCTTTGTTCCTCCCCTTTTACATACACACTTGTTTTTCTTCCTATGTCTGTATGCATAAGACTGGGGAGGATGAAGCTTACTCTTTTAATGATAGCTTTATCGTGGAGGCTGTCTTAAATAGTCCCTTGTGTTTCAGTCAGGTGCTGGAAGTACGCGGGACAGAAATGCCTTATGTTAGACGGCACAGCTGCTCTGTCTGCTTCAGGGCTTCTGCTCAATGGTAGTTGTGTTATTTGAGTGGTATTTGTGGAAAAATTAGGTTGTCCTAACTTCTAACTTGATTAGAGACTTCTCGGGCTTTAAAGGAAGTTGATAATTAAAAACTGTGGTTCGGATATAGTAGTGACATACTCATAGGGATATTTTTTCCTTGTTGTCTTGTGTTAAAAAAAAACCTATTAGTCACGGAAATATTGAGGTATTAAAAAACCAAGCAAGAGAGTTCTACTATATTTGTTCTGCTTTCTTGTTCAAGTTTCGGATACTTTATACACACAGCAATGTCTCTCGGGTTGCAGAAAATTGGAGCTGGAAATCAATTTCTAATCTAGCTGTGGACTTTACTAAAGCATGGCTGGAGCTTTATACTCCTAAAATGTAGTTACAGGGAAGGCAAAGCCAGACTCTTCTTAGAGCTTCCCAGCAAAAGAATAAGAGACAATGTTAATACACTGCATCAAGGAAAAGGGGTGGAAAAAAAAAAAATCACAATAAGAAATTAGTTAAGCACCCAAACAGGTTTCCAGAGATGCTGTGGAATCTCCAGCCCTGAAGATGCCCACATTTCAAGTGGAGAAGGCCTTGAGTGGCCTGATGTCACTTGAAAGTTAGTCCTGCTTTGAACAGTGTTTGGATTAGAGGCCTCCAGACTTTGTTTCTGCATTATTCTGTATTTCTTTCTGCAGAAGACGGAAGTAGTGTTGTATTAACTGGAAACTGGTTACATGAGTCTTGCCTTTCTGCTCTTAAAAATAATTGTTATTAGTCATTGGTGCCAGATGAGGAACAACAATACAGACTTTGAGTAGACGTTTGATCTTAGTACTTTCTGCATTTCTTTGTGCTCTGGGTGTTTTAATAACAGACTGACTTATGACTGCTTCCCCCCCTCCCCTAGGGACGGCCATCAGGTGATGCTTTTATACAAATGAAATCTGCTGATAAAGCCTTTTTAGTGGCTCAAAAATGTCACAAAAAAATGATGAAGGACCGTTATGTGGAAGTATTCCAGTGTTCAGGAGAGGAGATGAACTTTGTTTTAATGGGTGGCACTTTAAATCGTAGTGGCTTATCCCCACCGCCATGTAAGTTACCATGTAAGTCTCCAATTCTTCTGCTCTCTGCTGCTAAAGGCTGATATGTGGTAGGTGCTGAAGCTTTGTGGCCTTTCACCTTTTGACTTGGGTTTTGCCATAATCAATAATCATCCATCTGTATACATGCTGAGATTGGAATTATTCCCTTTGGGCAATAATGGGATTGATCAGAGGCATTTTTATTGTATTTTTCGGTGGTGAGTAGAGGGCAGCAAGGCCTTGCCAGTGAAATTGTTGCACACTTTGCTTTTTATGGGTGTACTGTTCTTCTGAGCTCTGCAGTAGACTTGCCTGTAGTGAAACCTACTTGGAATTAGAGGGATTTTTAAAAGGGGGAGAAATTCTATATTCTAGCTGCCAATGAGTGCTCTTGCTGTCTTGCCTTAGAGCATTTAGAAGGTACTCTTTGGGCTTTTTTTTGAAGGAAAACACCCACTGAGATGATACGCTAACGGACTATAGAGTGGTGAAGTTGGATGGATTTTTCTTTTTTTTTTTTTTTTTACTTTATTTAAGATTGCAGTGAAACTTACTGTGGAACTATAATAGAACTTTTCTGTTCTAATTAGTCTCTGATTGGTCTCACTACCAAGTCACAAAGCAGATACTGATGTGTATTTGCAAAATAGTAAAAAGCTGCCAAATATAGTATATAAAACCAATTTGGCTGCACACCAAGCCAAGCTTTAATGTTCCTGTACAAATCAGGTATTTGTTCATTGAAATACATCAGACTAGGGATCTAGTGGGGTATTATTTTTTCCATTTGCTAGATCCTAAAAATACTGTTGGAAGTTGCAGGAGGCTTGTACATGAAAACTCATGGTCAGCAGTTGTGGATGCCCGTGTGTAGCTAATGTAGCGGTACTTTTGTCCCACAGAGTACAACTTCTGTTAGAAAGAACTGAGGGTGTGTTGGTGTGCACGCCTGCTTTCTCTATGCACATGGCTTTATGCTTTCCTTGACCGACTCTGAAGTTCCCTACTTTCCATTTGCATATGGACAAAGCTGCTCAGCTCTAGGAGTTGCAAACTCTTAGGAACTGCGCATTTCTAATGCCCCCATTGTCATTCATGGTGATGTAGCAGGGGTCTCTAGGGGAGAGGCTAGAGAGCAGTCTTTGCACAAGTGTTCATTAATCATGGATGGTATTAATCACATTGGGATGAATAATTCCTTTCTTATAGCAGAGATCTCCATTCTGATTGACTTTTGTTGCTGTGTCCTGGTTTGTTTTTAGGTCTTTCTCCACCAGCTTATGCTGCTTTCCAAACAGCAGCTGTGATCCCAGCAGAAGCAGCGCTTTACCAGCCACAAGCCCTCTTGCCAACCACCAGGACTCCCCAGGCCTCTGCCGCTGCTCCTCCAACTGTTACCTACTACCCAGCTCAGGCTGCTCAGCTTTACATGAATTACACAGCTTACTATCCCAGGTAACCCCTAGACTTAGCTGCTTCTCTTGACATTTCATCTCGGTGGAGCAGGCAACAGTGTGGTCACCTGTGAACAGCTCCTAAATTTGTACTTCTCATGTAGATAATCCTGGGAATTTGATGTTCATCAGCAGAGGCAGTAGCTGTTTTAACTGATTCTCTGTGGCCTTGTAATGAAGTTTAGCTTTTCTGTAGATTCTGTTTGAATCTCATGATAATGTTGGTCTAATACCTAACAGTGTTTTTGGCACTGGAGCAATGTCACCAAGGCGGTTCTATTTCTTGGCCAAATGAGAAGCTGTGTTACTACATGCCTCCACCCTCATCCCCTGGTTTGTTCTTGTACTTACAATACTGTTGCCATACTGAAAGACTCGTGGGTGTGTACTAGGTGTGATACCCGTGAGACCAAAGAACGCTTGTTCTTTGTATGTGTAAGCAAAGCAGAAGATCTCCACCTTTTCCCTTACCACAGATGGTATCAACATGTCTCGCTGAAGTCTAGTACCTGGGTCCACGGGGAGCAGCTTGTTGATTGGTAGTTGCTAGGCTTGTGACACTTACTAGCCTGAGTATCTGGTAAATTGCTAGATGGGCCCTGACCAGAGATGCTACCTGACTCACTGTTTTGTGGCTCAGAAATACCAGATCTGGGCCCTTACCTGCTTTTCATACTATGATTTCCTTCCACCCCCCCCTTTTTTTTAATGTATGGTTTTTTTAATGTATGGTTTTATTAATAATCTTAGAACAAATGATCTGCAGCTACTACTTTTCTCCTCCCCTGTGAAAGACCAAATGCCACTCTTTATGTCTTCAACTACAAATGTTATCTATTTTCCTTTTCCTCTCTAAAAATGATCAGATGCTGAAGAGAAATGAAGAAAGTCCATGGAGCAGTCCACATCAGGGCTACTTGTTCTTCTGTGGTTTCTGGGCTTATTCTCAAATTTCATTTTCATCTTTGCCTATTCAGAGTACTTAAAACAGTTATTGGTTTTCATAACTATTTTGTCCCTCTTTCTCTTTCAGTCCTCCAGTATCCCCTACCACGGTGGGGTATATTGCAGCTCCTCCAGGAGCTGTAGCTGCTGCTGCCACTGCCACCCACACTCCGATTCTGCCCCAGCCTGGAGCATTAGTCCGTATGCAGGGCTTGCCATATAACACAGGAATGAAGGAGATACTCAGTTTCTTCCAGGGGTACCAGGTTAGTATGCAGTCCCTCTCCCTGATGTTGCATTTGGCCCTTCAAGTAATGATCAGTGGGGATCAAACTGAGCAAGTGAGTGCTTTTGGAAATCGCTGAACAAGTGCGCAAGCTCAGTGTTGTATATTTAACTGCAGACTGAAGTGTAATACACAGTTTGCCTTATTCCTTATATAATAAACACATCCTAATTTGAAAGCAGTGATTTAGTGTCTTGGGTGAGGGATTGAGTTTCGCGAGGGGGAAAGTGCAGAGCCTCAGTGCGAGTGTGGCTGTGAAGGGGCTGCCAGAAGAGGGTGAGGGCTGCCAAAAGTCCTGGCCACTTTTTGGTGGGAGTCCTAGGTAGGGTCAGGGTTTGACCTTCAAGACTTAAAGTGTTAAAGTCTGCTGCTGAGAGCAAATTTCTGGTACAAAAGGCTGTGACCTAGGTGTGGTGACTTGCTTGCAAAAGGAGACGGACGAGATGCCTCTGTCAGGCATTCTTTCAAGGACTAATTATTTTGGTTACAGGCAGGAATGTTTTCCATTAAAACTGCATTACATTGCAACTTAAAGAAAAACTGTATTTTGCAAACCATTTTATACTGATAGCAAATATTCTACGTGCTATAGCTAACTTAGTATGTACTGATTCAGTACTCTATCGGTGAGCAAACACATAGAAACTTATCTTCTTGAGGAACGTTAGGAAAAAAAGCACCATGTACAAACATTTTTTTTCCAGCAACACTTATTTGAATTCATGGAATGGGTCTTTCCATGTCTTCTGCCTTTCTTCTCAGAGGATGTTGTATCTATAGCCATGTTTTGTCATCACATGTTTGCTAAAAGGAAAGATAATTGAATATGGTATATTCTGGTGAGTATTTAACTTATGTGGATAATGGCACTTAAACAAATACCAAATCAGTCCGTTTGGTGCTATTCAGAAGCCCTGACTTAAAATCCTCTTGGTGGGTCTCAAGCCACTGTTCAAGTGATATGTGTGAAAAGATGACAATTTTTGCATATTTCATTCTTCAAAATTCTGTAAGTTGGGTGCCAGTGGTATTGCTAAAGGGTAAGATGAAGTTGGATTTTTCTTAATGCATAGCAGCAACTAATACGAAACAGTCAGGCACGGTATGTTTTAATTTTTCTTTCTTTTTTTTTTTTTCTTTTAAGATTCTTAAAGGTCAATGGTCTTTGATGTGTAGAGCCAGATGTCTGCTATGCAAATGAATGCAGACTGAGAGCAGATGCTTAAATGTATATGTTCCAAGTTTTGAGTTTTTGGAAGATACAGTGCTCTACCTGTTGTGGCATCTTTTCAAATGCTACGTTTATGTTGAAAGTAGTTTTGCATGCTCGGTTTTTCAGTGGAAAGATTTGAAGGTTAGCTTATGAAAAGTGTGATGAATTTTGACAAACATTAAAAAGAAACTAAATGTAATTGCATTTTAGGGCTTTTTCTTGAACAGATGTTTCCAGAGTTCAATACAAATTCAATTACTTGTGGTTTTCACAATTTCCAGACAAACAGTAGTTGCTTTGCCATTGATATTCTACTTTTTTTTTTTTTCCCTCTAACTGACTGGGGTTTTTGGTGGGTGGATGGTGGGTGTTTTAAAACCTTAAGTGAGGAAGCCTATTTTCTAAATTGAAATTCAGCTAGAAGTGTAAGTGTAGCGTTGAAAAATGTGACCTGAACTTGTCTGTGCATGGAACAGCTGAGTGACAATGTCTAGTAGTTCTGTCTTCCACTAAATCTTCAGTTTAGAGAATCTGGACTTTGGGTCTGGTGCTGAAGTTGCCCTTTTCCTTGTTTCTGCATTTGGAGAGTGATTCATAGTCTTTGTATTGCACAATTAAATATTTCAAATGAATAGAAATTTTGCCACAAGGTGAAAACTATATTCTTCTGCTGCAACCTCCTGTCATCATCAGTTACTGTTATTAAATTGGTCACCTCTTTGATTTCTTTAGAAGATGTTGTCCAAATGAGATCGGGTTCAATATCTTATAAAGGAGCCAAGGAATTGTTTTGAATTGTTCTTGGAATCCCGCATGTGGTAATGCTAGTTTTATACTCGCTCGTTCCTTTAGGGGAAAAAAGAGGTGGTGACTTACTGTATTGGGACAATATTATGTCTCTGGTGGAACAACTGATCTTTTTTTCTTTTTTCCTCCTCTTTCCTCTCTCCTCACATTGTTTTTTCATTTTCTGCTGCTGCCCAAGGATTTATTGCACGATGCTTCTGCTCGTTTATAAAGTGAGCCCCTAATAATCGGCAGTGGTTTGGGCATGGTTTTGGTCTCTGTATGACTAATTGATGTTGGTATTCAATGGGCTTCAATGTTGGTATTCTGGGAACCAGATCGGAGATGCTGAGACTGAAGGGTGATTTTTGTCTTTGTTCTTATCTGAAAGGAACAGTTTTTAAGTTCTTCCTTGATTGTCTTCTGTTTTCTTCCTTCAGTCTTCATGGGCTCTGTATATTGCATGTATGCACATGTTGCTACTTAAGCGAAAGCACCTTTCATACCAGACCTGCCTCTTAAAAGACAGACTTTGCTTATCATGGGCTTCAACAAGCTGGTCTCAACATCAGTACATGCTTCTAATAATAAATCATGTAAAAATCTGCAGATCAGCATTTTAATTTAATCTTGTCAGCACTAGCCTCTCATTTAGTGGTTCATCAGCTTGATTTCTTAGAGTTCTCCTTTCCTGTTTTTATTGTTGAAAAGTCCTTCCAGTTTGCATGTGTTTAATGTATCTTGTGTTAAACAGTCTTGAAAAACTTGTGAAGAACTTTAATAGTAAATCTTGGAGATGGTAATTTTCCCCATCACCTTTCTCTATAATATTCTAGTGTACTGTAATCTTCGAAAGAGATAATATTAGTACTCTCTGATTCAGTGTGTAATTCACGTTAAACTGCTTTTTTGGTTGTACTGTAGCACAACAGGGCCATCAATTTGACTCCAGTCACATACTGGATTCATAGCTAAAGGACACTTAAAAAACCAGCAACACCAACAAAAACCAACCAAAATCACAACAACAAAAAAAACCCACTGTGGAATTCAGACAGGACAATGGGTTGACAATAGCTGTTCTGACAGGTGCTAGAACACCAGCTGCTCAGCAGATGCTGGTCTTTAGGCATCATGTTGAACTAAGGGATCTATGGATGTTTACAGGAAACTTCCCTTATAATTTGAAAAATATGTGACTCTAGAATTAAGGAAAAATAATTCCTATTTCAGATCCGATGGGGAAAAATTTGAGGAAGAAGTAATGCAAAAATAGTAGTCGCGTGCAACAGACCTTGGTGTTACTCTAGGCCATCGTTCTGTACAGTTGTAGAAACAGTGACAGAAATCAAGTAAATAAGGAAGGAACAAGTGTAGTAGCTGGGTGATGGACTTACATGAAGTTGTTCGTGCATAGCAGAGCAAAATTTTTCACTAAAAAGTATTTTTCTTTATTTACTGTCTAAATCCTTTACGGATTTTTACTCTTATGAATCAGTAAGAAATATTTCTAGTCTCTAACTAATGACTTTTTTTCTTCTTGGAAGAATGCAGGTTTATTGTTAACATTGGCAGAGTTGCTGTTCTGACAAGAACTGTTAGGTTTATGTACAAATAGATGCAACTGGACTGTGCCCATGGTCTTAGCTGACCAAAAGTCAGTTTACAACTGTCATCTTAGCTAGGGTTCAGCATGCATTTAGTAGTACCTGCCCAGTTTCTTGGAGGCTGGCATGATTGTAAAGTGGACTTGTGTCTGCCTGAAGAAGACATATCTTGAAGACTAATGGCTTCAAATGGCTTCAAAAGCTGACTTGCTATCTAGGTAAGTTGTGTCTAAGCATAGTAGGATGTTTCATTCAGAACTAGTTAAAAAATAAACTAGGAGAACAGTAAGATTTAGAGGCCATGGTCATCATCTCAGCTTTATTTAGTCTCCTGAATTTGCTGAAAAAGGCTAGGATGGAAATGGAGGGACGACTTTGTGTATGTGTTTTTATGTAAGAGAAGCTATAATGTAAATACTATTCTTTAAACCTGTGCTGGGTTTAGGTGCCTTTTATCTGCAGCTAAAAACAGCTTTTGCAGTATCCTCCAGGTCTTCAGAGACGCAGAGTTGTTGGGAGGGGAGGAGGGTGGCTTGTGCTTTAAACAGTAATAAGGAAATGAAGGGAAGTGGATGGATGGCTAATTTCCAAGGGCATTAAAAACATTTCTCTCTTGTATCAGGACAGCAGGCTTCATTGTTACTGACTTTTTAGGGATTAGGCTTTTTCGCTGAAATGCATGCTTGAACAAAGAAGTATTCTCTATTTCCTATGGGTTTCTTTTGAAATCTGATGCTTTGTAGTCTGAGAGAGATACCACAGCGCCTGTGTGCCAGTTGTAGGCATAGCGCCTTCAGACTAGGCAAGGGAAGAGGATGTGGTAGAGGAAGAATTCCCACTTACTGGTATTTGAAGTCATTTGAAGACATTATTATAAGCTCACCCCGTGCATTCAGAATAGAGTATGTTGTTTGTTTTGCTTTATTCCTAGTTTTATTTTCCACCTGGAAATGTTGCCTGTGTGGAGAAAGCCTCTGTGAGGCTGGGTCTAGTAAATCAGTGGTTACTGTTTCTGTCTGCCTCCAATGCTTCAAGCAAGGGACTAAAGTGGCACCATCATCAAGCTGTATTTTTGGGAACAGGCTGAATGTTGCAGTTACCTATTCATCAAATCAGATTCTACATTCCAGACTTAACTGTATCTAGACTTTTTTCCAAAGTCTGAGAGCTGGATTTCTTCCCTTTGGAAATTGTTCTGCAATAACTTATTGGTAGTTTAGGCTAGAACTGCAGCTGCAGTGTTGAAGTGGCCATTCTGCCTATGATGTTTTCCTTTCCAGGAACTGTTTTTATCGTTCATTTCCCCTTGGTTTTTTCCCATTTGGGGCATGTCTTACATATACTTTCTAATTTTAATTTTGTTTTTAGCAATGGATTTTTTTTTTTTTTCCCTGAGACTATTTTGCATATGCTGGTTTAGACTGATCTTTGAATGTCCACTGTAGGAATTGCAAAAATTAAATGGAAATCAATGTCTCGCTGTTTAGTGACCCATTTAAATCTGTGCGCAGTCTGCGAGGGGACAAGGGCAGTCCCATAATTCCCCTCAACATAGTAGGTATTTCTGAAAGAAATAGACTATCTTGAAGAAAAGAAAAGAAGAAGAAAAGGTGCAAGGAGAGTGTTTAGTATACTACCTCTTTATTAACCGGTCTGTGTCTGGTTCCTGTCATCTTAAAAACCTTTGCACTGCTTTAAGCACAGCAGAGAGTCTTTCTGGGAGGCGCTGCCTTACTGGAGGTAATTGTTGGCCAGAAATGATCATCCCCTTTAGGAGAGAGGATAGTGTTATTTAATATATGCCTGTCATTTATTATTATTATATAGTCTATTGTAGTATGTTATTTAATATACATTCGTTGAAATATCTCTGCCATTTCAAATGTTAATACGTAGAAAGGTATTTGCCTTACACTTGTAAAGTGCCGATTCTGTAAAGAAGCAGCATGTCCTTCAGGAAAGATCATTTTGCTATTATCAAGACATGTCTTAAGCTATAGAAGTCCCCACTGTTGTAGGGGATAGAAAAAGAAGAAGAATGTAGGGAAGGGGAAACACCGTTCTTCACTATTCAATGCAATCTTTGTTCCAATCAGTTGTGGTTTTTTCTTCAGTATATATGCATATTCTTCCTGCTGTCTTGCAGCCAGCAGCAGAGCTAATCGTTGACCCCAGAATCTTATTTAGTAACCACTTGCAAAGGTTCTGTTTCAGTTCCTCCTAGGTTATGTTCTAAATGCAAACCTTATCCTGTACGTGGTTTCTATATTTAGTTTTCAACTTTCTTGATCCTAGCTCTCATCTCTGATCACTGGAAGTCAGTATAGCAGCAGAGTGTATGCCGACAACCATATTTTGATGTCCTTAACACTTGAGGCTGGCTTTTCTAATGGAGCTCTTCATTTAACGATGGTATTCTGTGCCACCTTCCTTAACAGACTAAGCTAGGCTTCTTGATGACTGCTTCAAGGTGAAAAGAAAAACTGCTTTATTGTCTGAAATTATTTCTACGTTCTCCTTGAGTCATTCTAGGAAATAGGTCTCCCCATTCGTCATCTATGAGCCAGTGAGTGTATCCAGTTTAATAGGATGAGATGAAGGAAAACTTTGACAGAGATTGTATTCCATAGATTAAGTAATGGCTGAAAAAGCAGGATTTGCTACTGTGTTGTTCCAGTAGACCACTATATTTTAATGCTGCTGTTGATATACTGAGAGTAAGTTGAAGTCCCTGGGTAAGAGGAATCACAGAATCTTTTAGGTTGGAAGGGAAGTCCAACCCCCCAGGAGTTGTGAGCTCCAAGGGAGGAGGGGGGACAAGGCAGCAGCTCTAAGGAAGGAGGCTGTGTTGCAGTTCAGAGAAGCAAGGAAGGGGGGAATGAGACGACAGTGAGTAAGAGGAAGGTTGTGGAGGTGCAAACAGCGAGATCTGCATTTGATTTTGTTTCACTTAAATTTAAGGGGAACTGCTGCAGTGTTTGGTAACTTCTTAGCGGTTACTTGTGTGTTGAGGTTAGGTATTTGAAAATACACCATGAAGTTTCATATTATCTCAGTATTGTCATCCTGTCTCAGGTATTAATAACATTTATACAGGAAACAAAGTGCTAGAATCTAGCTCAGTGAACTTGCAACTGGTTATAATGGGGGGAGGGGGAGGGGTGGAACAGGGACGGGAATCACTAGGTGGTATTTTTCAAATCCAAATGCAAGAAGAATTTGGCCTACTGGATCACAGGTGAAGCCAGCAAAGCTATGTTTCCATTTTGAGCACAATGAGTTTATAGGTTTACCCTTGGCTTTACACTGTTTATCCTGTGTGGTTGGATGTTTGTATTTTGTTCTTACGGGTTTCTGAAAAGCATACAGAAACAGAAGTATTCATGATCGTGTACTTCCTCAGGCAAGTTAGGTTAGTTTCAATTTTGTTTGCAGGGAATAAGAATTCCCCAGCTGTATTTCCTAGCTTGGTTTGCAGAACTACTTTTTGAAATCCGTAAGTTTGAAGAATTTACTGTTCCACAACTTCTGTTTTAATTAACTGCTGTCTCTTGCCTATCTTTCTTGTGATTAAGTTGCTCCTATAGCTAGGTATTTTGCTACTTTTTTTCTTATCTTATTTCTTTCTTTCTCTCTTTCTTTTTTTTCTTTCTTTAGGCCTGGGCCGAAGCTCTAACAACTTTGACATTTCTGTGCAGGGATGTTTTCCTGCTTTCATGTTTTCCTCCTTCTTTGTGCATTTCAAGTGTAACCTTTTAAACACTGTCCCTCACAAGAGACTATAGAACTTTACCTACTGTGCATCTACTGATAATCTAAAGTATGTACTATCTTGAGACATTCCTTCCAAAGAGTAAACTTACATTTTGTAGACTTGTTTCAAGGGCAGGTCTGGGAACTGGTAAATCTAATATTTGCACGGTCTGGTTGCCCTGGCAGAGACTATCTAGAAAATACTTCTTATATTTGTCTTTTACTTAATGGCATGGGTCTAGATGTGAAGGTGGCTAGAATTCAGTAGTAAAAATTCTGGAAGGTTCTTTTCTTTTATGTTCTCTGGGCTCTTGGTCATTGTTCTCTATGGTAGGTGTATACTGTGATGGTTGGTTTTTTTCTTTTCAATTTCACTTTGGATGGATACAACATGTCCTATATGCCCAAATATAATACCTTTTTCTCCCTAAGCTGGCAGGAGACTTTTTGTATTATAGAAATATCAAAGGAAGGCAGCATAGTACATCTACATTGTGTGGATTTGGCAATCCTCTAAAATGTTGGTGCAAAACAGCCATTTTAGGCAGAGATAGGAAACTCTTCTTGCCACTGAAAGGATATTCTATAACTTGGGTTATGCTAAACATTTTGTCTTACAGGAGCCACTCCCATAGTCTTCATAGCATGTGCAAGTATGCTCAGTCCCTTTCCAGGATATGTAATTTTGGAAAGATTATGATATAGATACAAAACAATGTTTCATATTCCCCAAGATGTAGTTACTGACTATAGGTTCCATATTTGTACCTGGCCCTCCAGTAGTATGCATGATTACTGTTTAGATTCAGGATCTCAATTATTTCTTAGGTCTGATCCACATGTGGAGGTTTTGTTTTAATTTATTGGTCCGACTGTACTTGTACAGTCACTATTTTTATTATAATATTCTTCTACAGATCTATCATGATGCAGTGACACTATATAGTTTATTTTTTTCCCTATATGGAAACCAACTGGTATAAATGCTATTTTATCTTTTAAGTGCACTCATGCTGGGACACTTTTTCTTTAGCTACACTGGTGTGTAGTCTATGTAACACAAGTATATGCAGCTGAAGAGTTTAATACTCTACCCTGGAGAAGCTGCAATTTATTTCCAGGACTGCATAAAAGATTGGAATGAGATCCGCACGCTACTTCTAATCCCCCACTTCAGTATGCACGCTGAACGATGCTCAGCTGGCCCAGTGAGAGTCATTACTGGAAGCATGATCATGCAAACTTAAAAGTTTTCTTACCTGACGCTGCTGTCTCATGAGTAGAAGGAAAAAAGAGCACTTTATGGTCTGAACTATTTCCCTTCCTTGATAAGGAACAGCTCAAATATACAGTTTAGAATATTCCCCACATGCATTTACTTTAAATTTATTTCTACAACCCGGTAATTCAGTTAATGAATTTGTTTTTTTGTCTTGCATAAAAATAGTATCTGTCAAATTCAGTGTCTCCTGCCAGTTATTATAGCTGATGCTCTTAATTATGGTTGCAAATGATCGTCTGTGTGGCTTGCTGTACCAGAACTGTTCCTTCTCTTGCTGATTATCATATATCACACTTGTACTGTAGTATGCACCTGATGACTACAATGGCCTTATTCAGCTGAGCGATCAAGCAAGGAGTGTGTTACAAGCACCGAAAGAGTGGGTCTGTTTGTAACTCTTTGTAACTTCTGAAGAAGGTAAGATGTGACTGGCAGAAACTGGGTCTCCAGTGGTAAATGGGAAGGGAAAGAAGGGATTGGTGATGCAGAGTTTTTTGCTTATGGCTTTGTTCTCCTCTTAGCTTGCGTTGGGATCCTTGCTTTAACTTTGCTGCTTCTGTCCTATTAAAAAGCCAACTAACACAAAGAAATAGGCCAATTGTGATCTGTAGTTGATGGGATAGCAGTGGTGGAGGTAGTGTGATTGCCTGGTTCTGCTCAGGTGGTGTGCTAAACTTCCAGAAGGCTTTATTAGTGTTTGTTTCTCATGTGAAGCTTTCAGTCCAATATTTTATTTTTAGCGTAGCAGAAGATGATGATTTTTCTCTTGATGTGGCTACAAAATGCACACAAATGTGTGTGCAAAAAACCCCAAACCTCTAGCTTTCTCTTTCCTGTATCATGTAGCTGTCTAGAGATTAATTTATCTTTTTCTTGATCTCCCTAATGCAATGCGAACTATTACTCTTTTTTTTTTTAAGAAGGGGTTTCTTTGGTATAGTGGCTTTCTAATGCAACTAACTAAATTTATTAATGGTAAACTTCCCCATGTTTTCAGCACTAACACATAATTCTGAAAGAAATTTTGTTGTGACCTATGTGTAGTTTGTGACTTGCCAGTACTAATGCATTCTATTAAAAATGCTACTGATTAGTTACTATGTTATTTTTCTCCTTAAACAAAAACCAAACAAAACTTTGAATACAAAAAAATGGCAGTCAAATACTGTGCCTTGAGAGAAATATCTTCATAGATAAAGCTGCCCTCGCATAATCACCATCAACTTGGTTGTTTTCATACTAGTTGGTTTCTCATGATACTGTTAGATCTGCTAAGGAGAAGATAGATTAAAGGCTGCATGGTCTGGTGGTGTACGGAAGAACACCCATTATTATTCTGAGCATTTCCATATTTGGATGATCTGTTTGGCTCCCTTGTTTTACCCAAATTAACTGGAAAACCAGATCAGCAATAGGGTTCTGCTATGTATGAGATGGAAACAGTCTTTGGTTAGAAAATAATTCATGGAGTAGCTCATCCTGAATTCTAAGCAGTCCAAAGCACTATCATACAGATACCACTCCTTTTAGAACAAAACACCCAGAAAAAGAGACTTGTACGGATTTGAATTTGTATTTTTTAAAAAAATATGTACATAAAGAAAATCTATGTATAAATCTATATAAATAAGAACCTAAAACTAGTATGTCTTACAATGAAACTGAAGGGTTTTATTTAACCCTTTTAATTATCTTGCTTGCAGAACATGTAGACTTCTCTGCTAACTTCCTATGCAATTCTTATAATGTGAATGTCCAGATTTTTACCTTGGTATTACACCAAGGCTACTATTTAAACTACTTTTTAAAGCTCTCCTCTGTGTTCAGAGGCCTAACTTTGCTCCATGTGAGTTTTCCGCTGACTCTGAATTGCAATATTAAGCTTACGCTCAGGACTGATTTTCTAAATGACTTGATCCCATAGGGATTAACAACAAAGAGCTGGTTAAGAGCAGACCATCTTTTAGTGCAGATTTGCAGCTCAACCCAAACTGTGTACAACTTCCTCTTTGAGCACAGTGTTATTTGGAAATAAACAAAGATTACCTCCAGACATGAACTAGGCTTCAGGCGTGTTGTTTTATTTGTTTTTGAATTTATTTCTGCATGTTCTTTCTTGACTAACTTCAGTTCTGTGAGAAGAAATTACATGAAGTCTGTACTAACTGTCTTATATATGCTATTAGTTTCTAAAGTGTGCTGTTGCTCATGTCTTAAGAATACTTTTATTGCATGCTAAGTGTTTGGGTGAGTGAAGATCTGGCATATACTTGCTTAATTTTCATATGTTTGATTGTAAAGCTGATCAGAAACTGCTGCTGGTAATAACTGAGAAGTCTGATATTTCTCGCAGTATACCGGGCACACGCGAATTCTACAAAAAGTGAAACTCTTAAATATTTTAATCTTTTATAAAATCATGAGGACACATGTCACACGAACTTAACTTGGATTGGGTTAATACTCATAAAACTTGTTGGTTTTCCAGCAGAGACCATATGTTTTTTCTGGCACTGAATTCTCCAGCAAACTAATCTTGTGTGCTGAGCTTTTGATCCTTCAACCTTTGGTTTCGAAAGTTCACAGAGATCCATTCCTATCCAACAAATAGAGCTTGTGAACTTAGCTTGGAAGGACTTCCAGCATGTTGTGGGAAATGGCTGGGGTGCCGTATGGCAGACAGAGATGTCTGCTTTAAACTCAGCGTTTTAAAGCTGCCTTTTAAGAATTCACGAGGGCAAATGCACTCCAGAGTAAATAGCTCCAACAACTAAATAATCTCATTTGCTATCCTGCTTTTTTTTCTTAGCCTTGTTAAAAATACAGTAAAGGTTTCTTGAATTCGGTTGGGCTGCACCAAGTTTTACTTATTTTTACCAAACAGTCTGTCTTGCACTGTACACCTGTGTTAAGTTCAGCTTGTCCTCTCAACACAGAACTTTCATACAGCTATATAATTTTTTTTTTTAAACTTTGCACATGAGTATTCACATGCCCTATAGCCTTTATCTCTTGGTCAGTAGTCCACATAGTACAAGAATTATTCATTGAATGCGTGGACTTTCTTGCTCCTTTTGCCCTTTATTAACATTGAGTCTTTCTTTTCTTGTCAACCTTTAATCTGAATTACTTCTGTAGCAAAATCCTTGCATGGAATTATGTCTACATCATTCTGTTCAGCACGACAGCAGAATAAGAGCTGATGTTGTGTTTGGTCCCTTCCCCTCCTTCCTATTCTCACGTCCAGAATCTTTTTGCCACAGGCACAGGAGTGGAGTGAACCAGATGCACAGCATTAAAAACTGCATTTCCAGGTGTGGTCTCTGGTCTTAATAGCGGGGCTTTTTTCTTTTCTTTTGTCGTCTTGTACCATTGCAGCTCCACGCAGATTCCATCCTCGTGCTTTACAACTTTAGTGGCCAGCCCAGTGGAGAGGCGTTGGTGACTTTTCCAAGCCTGGATCTAGCTAAGAAAGCAGTGGCTGAGAAGAACGGGCAGCTCCTGGGAAGCCACTATGTAGAACTGTACCTGGTCTAACTAAACACTCTTTGGGGGATGGGGAAAGAACGTTGCACTAAACACCGTGCCTTTTGCAAAATAAGAAGTCTTCCCTTGCCACCAAGGCAGCAGCAAATGTGCCTTTTCAGCATAATATGTTGGAATGTAGTGTGGTACGCGTCCTGTGTTTAATTTGAAAAAATGGCATATCCTATGCCAAAGATAATGCGAAACCAAAAATTATGCAGTTAATTTACTTAATTTCTAATGTACTTGTTTAAAATAAGCAAACCTACTCCCAGCATCTAGTTAATTCTGAAGACAATCTAATAGCACTTCAGCTATCGCAGCCATGGGAGAAACCTGTTCAGTAGCATTTGAAATGGAAAGTGAATCTTGAGTCATTCAGATTCTTTTATGTTTAATTTTTAAGAGTTTACACTTGGCAAAGTGTCTAGTTTTCTGTAGTTTAAACGTCTTTAGAAAGGTCTTTTGGAATGTATAGCTTTCCCAGTTCAAAGCTCAGATTGTATTGATTGTTTTGTTTTTGGTTTATTTTTGACTGGAAAATACCAGGATGCTGGACCCCAAATGCAATTGTACTTTCTTATGTTTTCATTATACATTGTTTTGCAAAAGCCATATTTGTCTGTCTTACCAATGTACTGCTGCCAATGTGGAAAGCAAAAAAAATAAATAAAAACAACAGCAAAACCAGGAAAATCCTCCCTGCCCACCCATAACTCCCTGCCCCCAGCCCCAAACTTTTAATCTCTACAGGACAAAAATGGCACATAAACCTGAGTACTACTAAGTTATATTTTTTTATTTAAGCATAATAGCTTTCAGATACTGTATTAAAGATTTTGCTCTAGTTTATGTGCATGCAATTTGTTTACATCTTTAAACTACTTTATTTGTATATTATGAAACAACAAGATGTGTTGAAATCTAAATCCTCTAGTGCATGCTTTTTTCTTTTTTCCTGTGTGTCTGTATATATAAGCTAGAAGAAGTACTTTTACGTCATGTAGCATGTGTTTAAAAAAAGACATCTGCTGTAGAAGCACTAAATGACTTTGTTTTTACTGTGCCTTACTTCAAAACCATTCCAAGTGCAATACCAGCAGAGCAAAATGTAATGAATCCTGTTGTGACATGTTCATGGATGTCTGAATTGATCTTTTTTGTTAGTGTACAATTTGAGTTGTACTTAAAAGAACTGAATGATGTATGCTTCTTTATATTACAACAAATAAAAGAGATGCCTACGATGTGTATTGGCTTTTCAAAGTAATTAAGCTTTGCTTTAATGTATTTTTGGGGGGTATCATTTCCTGATAAATAAACTTTTACTCATTTTTCTCTTTCTCGTAGATTTAGGTAAGCATATGTATCTTGTGAGAGTTGTGTGATTTTTCTTTTTTTTTTTTTCTTTTTCCATGTGCTGGGAAGCCAGAATTAGCCTTGATACATATTTCTCTTGTAGTGGAACACGTTTTAGGCAATACCATGTAAACATTTATGTGCTTAGTTCCCCCCTTTGGGTGCCAGTGGAAACAAAAGTATTGAACTTGTGTTCATGTTTGGATTTAATTGGCCTAACGCCTCTTTTCTGTGCAAGGCCTTTATGTCACAATGCAGCCAGACCTTTCTGTAGTAAAAATAGAGAGGGAGGGGGAAAAAAACCCCAACCCCAAATGTTTGTTTCTCTCATCAGAAGCATCCCATGCCAGATGCCATTTCGTCATTAAAATCTCCCATCTGAACTTTTATCACAAGGGGGTGGGGACTGGAGTGAAAGTTTTTTGCATTATTTTCAAGTGGGACTGTTACACTTAACATATCTCTCAAGATTTGTCTTGGCAAAGCCTACCAAAAAAATCTTACTTTTAAAGTAATACTAGAGAGGACTGAACCATTATAATCAACATTTGAGGGGAATGCTTCTCCCTTTTAAAACTTTGGGGAGTTTGGGTACCAACCTGAGAGGTTAGTACCGCTGTTACGCTCTGCCGTGGTCCAGCCACAACCCTTGGCTATGGTTTTGCAATCACTTGAAAATACCTTATTTTTCTCTTAATAATAGCCTGCATGGAACTTGCGGGTTTCCCTTAGCCAAAACGATGCTTAAGGGGCTGCCTGCCCGCCCTGCCGCCGCGCTCCCCTCAGCCCGCCCGCCCCGGCGCCGACCCGAGGTGAAAAGCGCGGGAGGCCTTTGCCTGCCGTTGTACCCTTTTCCGCCGGGGGGAAAAAAAAAAAGAAAAAAAAAAAAGAGGAGACGGGCCCATGGCAGAGCGGTTTCCCTGAGGGGTCGGCTCCGGGCCCGGGGGCGTGGGTAGGGGGGCGGAGGAGCCTCCCCAGGTGGCCGTGACCCTGGAGAGTCTGTCTCCCCCAGTGTCGGCCTCCCGCCGCCATGTTGTGAGACCCCACATCTCACAGCGAACAGCTTACCTTCCCCTCCCCGCGTTTGCGGTTGGTGTTTGAAGTTTCCGTGCAACAAGCTAAGGAAAAAATCCCTCCTAATTAAGCCCTCCCTTCCCGGCCTGGCGGGCTGCCCTCGAGGGTTGATAAGGCTCAGCTGTGAGAGGGGGGAGTCTGGTGTGAGGTGGGGAGGAGGGGTTGTGTCGAGGCAGACGTCTTCGGGATGTTGGAGACCTCAGGTGCGGCAGGTAACTGCTGGAAGTTAAGGTGTGCTTTTATGTATGTGCTTACTTAGGTGCACTTCTGGTAGCAGGTTGCACCAGAAATAATGTCCGCTTAGAGCTGCTTACCTGTAATTTGGTGGTAGAGGCTTTATGATGAGCTGGATTTCAAATCCAGGAGCTCTCCTTTCCAAACAGAACATAAACACTTGCATCACCACCATCTGAATGGTGGTTTACGTCACTGGAGAAGGCTGGGAACTTGGGGTAAGGCCGAAATTTTTTTTTTTTTTTTTTTAACTTTCTTTGATGCATGTGCTTATTCCTTGCAATTGAATTTTTGGACTCTGCTGTGTCATGGAAGCCTTGTGAAAGGGATTGCTGTCTTTACATACATGTGGTTTAATGGAATAAGAAAAATAAATACAGAAAGTGTTAAGCTTTAACTGTTTCACCAAAGAAGTGAAGTTTGGGGAAGAACTGTGATTTGACTGTTACTGTTGTTAAGGAAAGGGGCCCTGCACCCTGTAATCAGCCACAAAACTTGTTTCTCAAAGCTTATTTTGTGCTCAGAATCAGCAAAATGCCTTACCTGCACTTGTATTGTTGTATTACATAACTGAAGAACAGAATTAGCATTGTTTGTATTTTGTCTCTTAGTTTGAGGCTTCTGATAGCGCTAGTTTGGAGATGATACCTTTAGTCATGTATTTCTGCTCCCATTCGCTTGATGCTTATAGTTTTACTTATTTATTAGGTAAATTATTTATATCTTGGTCATCCATGATGTGTTTCTCCCCAGTTTAGAAAGAAGATAGCTTGTTCTTACTACTTTTGGTTTTTTTATTACTTACTACTTCAGATGAGACTGAAGAGTTTGAAACACACACACACACACACACAAAAGTTTTGCTTGTTTATGTCAACTAAGTTATTTTCAACAAACTTCTGTTAGTGAAACTCAATTCCTGGGTTTTTTTTAAAGAAAAAAAGCCTTTCAACACTTTCATTTAGTATAGTTACTTTCAATAGTATTTCAGTCAGTTAAAATGAATCACAAGACTTGCTCTTTAACCAGTTGCATCCTGTTTTGTATAGATCTATATTTGACAAAGTCTATGGTAATGAATTTTGAGTCTAACACTTACAATATCTTCTAAAAGCTGATCGCACCTAAAGATAGCCCAAAATATTCTAATGCAGAAAACTCCTGACACGTGCCAGAGTTTACCAGTAGTTAGTTTAAAAATTTGCTTTTTTAGATCTCCTTGTCTTATGGATTTTTAAAAAGCAAACCCAATATAAACTGGAGGCCTGCTTATTTTTTTTTTTCTTTTTATATAATCAGGTGAGGGCCACTATTGTTTAGCTGGATATGCAGTTGGACAATGTAAATACTCAAAGATGTTGGTGTGTTTATCTGGACTTGCTGATTGTTGTTTCTTATATTGGTGTGTTATTATATTCCTTTTTCATTTTACTTCACATATTAATGTGGGTTTTTGTGAAAAATCTGCTGTTTGATGTTGGTTTCTGTGTACTTGCTGATAACAAAAAGTAGAGTTTAAATAAAATGCCTTCCCTTCTGTAAACATTACTGAAATACCGTTATATGATTATGTCTGTTTAATGTTAGCTGTGCCTTTGAGAGAATATCTTTTGCTGTGAGTTTTGGTGTTTTGTTTTCAGTAAGCTTTATGTAGTGGCATGAGCAAGAGTTTTTAGATTTGTCAGGAGCATCAGTGGATTTTTAGTTTGGTATTTTAATTTTATTAAACTGTAGGTTCGGTGTTTACTGCCACCACTAATCTTTGCTACCAGTAGATGTCTCCGTTCGATCAGGGTTTGCAAATAGTGTACTTGAAATACAAATGCTTGGGCTTGGGGGCCTGTGGTTTTCCTTGCAGCAACTGCACTAGAAGTTTCTGTGAACAAATGTCAGTAAATAATCTGATGTCCACTAGCGTTAAAATCGGAGGTCATTATGTTTCCTATGAAACAGTTGATTTTTTTTTCTTAAATTATTTTGTTCTTGTTTTTCTACTTTAAATGTTTTCCATGTAGAGTGGTGTGTTCATTGATATTTGATAAGGTTGTTTTGAAATGTACAACTTTTTTTCAATTTGTGGTAATTACAGTAGTATCTGGCTCTATTTAGTTGGAAAAATAAACTTTTAAAAATTATTCTACAAAAGAAATCATTAAAATATCTAACAGAAATCCAGTGGAAACTGGTTGGACAAAAGGGGTGGTTTAAGTGTGACCCAAATGTGAACATACTATTTTAGAACATAAGAAACTATGGGGCCAAAAAATTAAAGCAAAATGACTCTTTTGTCTTCTGGCTTTAAGAAAGAAATAAACATGTACCGACAGGGTTGAAGTTTAAGGGTTTCAGCAAACGATTCAGCAAAAAAACATGATTGCAGCCTAAGTTGGACATGTATTTAATTGCGATGGCTCTCTACCCCCAACTGGTAGATCTGAGTGTGGTGTTTATGCTTTGCTGGTTGATTTACTTGCTCTTGGCCTTGTGGTTGATTTTTGGTTTCCTTGTGCGGTATAATGGCCTCTATTGGCAGGGTTTCTCTTTGAGAGGTGGTGACTTTCCCAAGCTGTTTGTTCAACTCCTCGTTGCTGGGGGTTGTAAACTGCTCTTGGCAGAGAGCAAATTTGCTGTTCTTGTTGTTTTGAATCCTGTTTTCAGCCTACTCCAGATCCACAGCTGCTGGATATCCTGGCACGGTGGCCAGATATACTGGGACACCATTACTTGCTCTCATCCTGATGCTGCCTTTGCAGAGCGGGCTGTGCATATGGCTCGGAGGGAGCTGGAGCTCAGCATGAGGAGAACTGGATTTTGCCCGTCCATCTAAGCCCATGTCTGATGTTCTCAATCACCCTGTATGTGTTAATTTCCTCTAGGCCAGAAAAAGCCAAATTGGTGATGTAGGCTTGTTTTCATTTTCAGCCTTTCCCCCATCTCTCAGGTCATGTCCTTTGGTTGTGTTGAGCACCATGAACTGACAGTCTTCAGAAATTCTCTTTGTAGAAGATCTCATGCATGTTAATCGCTTGGACTGTAGTGTGTAAGTAGTACAGAAAGAGATATACAAATGGGGAGGAGTTTTTAATGTTTAGTATTAGATCTTTTTATGTTGCTTTAGCACTTGCCACATGTCGTGACTCCCTCATTTGCTCAAGAGAGAATTCTGTGAAATCAGGAATGATTGGGGGGGGGGGAGGAGGGGATTTGTATATCAATAGTTCCGCTATTAAAAAAATTAAACAAACACACACTCTCTCCCACAACCCTTAACCTTCAAACACGTGAGTTGTCTCTGTAGATTTTTGTTGCTTTGAAGCATTCCCTGTATTGAGTGTCATGATGTTTCCCACACAGTTCAAGTAAGTGAGGTATTTTTAACTCATTTAAAATGTGAACGTAGCAACAAAACTATAAGGCAAAAATCATTAGGTCTTGAAGTGAGGGGTTTATATGAGAAACTTGGGTTTCATTAAAAAAAATACAATAAGTTTATTTGCAAGTTATGTTTTTAAGTGAAAACATAAACCCCTAATTTTTGACATCAGAAATTTTAGTTTTAAAATCCTGGGCTTTTTTTTCCCCTCTTCGCTCCCCCCCTCCTGTGAGTGCAATAAGTATTTATTTTACTCGGACTTCTGGCTCTGCACTCAGGATGTTGAGGTAGCAGAAAGTACAAAGGAATGGTTAGAAACAAGGGAGAGTTTAGAGAAAAGTTAGTAAGGTTGAGCCAATACCAATAGAATAAAAAAATGTAGACTTATGAGAATGCACCCCACCTTGTGTCAAAAGCCTGGGAATGTTGTGGTTTGGGGTTTTTTTTGTTGGTTTTTTTTATTTTTTTGGGGGGGGGGAAGGGGAGCTGCTTTTAAAATAGCCCTGATGAATGTTTAATTATTAGAGTTTATATCAATTTTTTCTATTGGTCCCTACCTTCTAGCTTGGCTATTACAGCATTGTAACTTTAGAAAGTTTTCTATTGTTCTTGTTTTTGGTGGTTTTTTGTTTTTAATCATCATCTGTTATCAGCACTTAATTTTCTGCTTGCTGGGGGTGAGGAGAAAGCTGGTGTGCTACTGCCTTGAGTCACTTGTATGTGCATATTCCCTTTTAAAATAACTTAGGATGCTTGAAATCAATGCAAATGTAGCTTTTAAAATATGTATTTATGTGCAAGTAAACTTCAACATCTTTACTCTCATGCTTTTAAAAGGATGATATTAAAAAGTATGCAAGAGCAAAATGAAGGAAACATTATTTTTTTTTCTTACCACCATCCACAAGAATGGACCAGAGGTGGAAGGAAACCACATCAGAATAACAGAGGAGAGGAAGAGTGAAAATGTGTGGTGGTATTTTGGGTAGGGGAAAACTTGGGGAATTTTATTCCGGCTCTGAAAAACTGTTGCTAGGTTTGTTGGAAAAACCTCTCTGATGCATGCAATGGAGTAGCAGTAGAATTTAGCTTGCTTTCTTGCATTGAAAGACAGCATTTGTGGGTTTGTCAGGAAAAGCAGCATTTTTTCCTGATGTTTTCTGTCCTATTTTTCTGTTAGGGATCTGTCTTCCTAGGTCCAGGTGTGTCCTGCCTTCATCAAGACTGGCAGGTACGCAAAGAGCTGTGTTGGGAGAAGAGTGAAGGCGTGCTGTAACTGAACAGCAGGAAAGCTGGCAAGGAATAGGTGCTGCCTCATCTCTCGTCAGGGCGTGAGAGGTTAAGTGAGGGAAGGACAGTCTGAGTCTCATCTTGAGTGTAACATTTGTTGCTACAACTTAATCCAATGAATTCTTATTTAAACATGCTCTGTAAATGTGGGTTTCATTCCCATTGTGTGGGTGTCTCTTGATGCAATGCAGTCCTTGTGCAATCGTGAATTTTACTGTGAAGATCCATGCAAACTACATTGAATACTAATCATAGTAGTGGCATTAATTTTAAATATCCTTCAAAAGGTCAGGACTACCTTTTCTGAAAAGCAATGTGTAAACTTAAAATTACAAGCAATTTTGCTTACTCTTTACTGACACTGAAGTAATCTATGCCTGATGAATGTAGTCTGTAAAATCGCTTACAATGCTGTATGTTTTGTGCATGGTATTCACCTCTTAAATTCTTCTAAAATGACTTACTGGAAGTCAAGTACATCATATTAATAGAATCATAGAATGATCNTAGTCTGTAAAATCGCTTACAATGCTGTATGTTTTGTGCATGGTATTCACCTCTTAAATTCTTCTAAAATGACTTACTGGAAGTCAAGTACATCATATTAATAGAATCATAGAATGATCAGAGTTGGAAGGGACCTTGAAGACCATCTAGTTCCAACACGCCTGCCATAGGCAGGACCAGGTTGCTCCAAGCCCTATCCAGCCTGGCTTGGGCAACACCTCCAGGGATGGGGTAGCCACAGCTTCTCTGGGCAACCTGGTCCAGTGTTTCACCACCCTGACAGCAAAGGATTTCTTCCTAATATCTAATCTAAATCTAATCTATTTCAGTTTAAAACAGTTGCCCCTCATTCTATGGCTCCACTCCCTGATCCAGAGTCCCTCCCCAGCTTTCCTGGAGCCCCTTTAGGGACTGGAAGGGGCTCTAAGGTCGTCCTGGAGCCTTCTCTTCTCCAGGCTGAACACCTCCAACTCTCAGCCTGTCCTCCCAGCAGAGGGGCTCCAGACCTCGGACCATCTTGGTGGCCTCCTCTGGACCTGTTCCAACAGGTCCATGTCCTTCTTGCGTCGGTGGCCCTAGAGCTGGATGTGGTATTGCAGGGGATCTCACCAGAGCAGAGTAGAGGGGCAGAATCCCCTGCCTGACCCTGCTGGCCATGCTTCTTTTGAAGCAGCCCAGGATGTGGTTGTCCTTCTGGGCTGCAAGGGCACATTTCCGGCTCATACTGAGCTTCTCATCAACCAACACTCCCAGGTCCTTCTCCTCAGGGCTGCTCTCCAACCAGGCTCTGCCTAGCCTTTATTTGTGCTTGGGATTGCCCTGACCCACGTGCAGGACCTTGCATGGGCCCACCTTTCAAGCCTGTGCAGATCCCTCTGGATGGCNCCACCCTGACAGCAAAGGATTTCTTCCTAATATCTAATCTAAATCTAATCTATTTCAGTTTAAAACAGTTGCCCCTCATTCTATGGCTCCACTCCCTGATCCAGAGTCCCTCCCCAGCTTTCCTGGAGCCCCTTTAGGGACTGGAAGGGGCTCTAAGGTCGTCCTGGAGCCTTCTCTTCTCCAGGCTGAACACCTCCAACTCTCAGCCTGTCCTCCCAGCAGAGGGGCTCCAGACCTCGGACCATCTTGGTGGCCTCCTCTGGACCTGTTCCAACAGGTCCATGTCCTTCTTGCGTCGGTGGCCCTAGAGCTGGATGTGGTATTGCAGGGGATCTCACCAGAGCAGAGTAGAGGGGCAGAATCCCCTGCCTGACCCTGCTGGCCATGCTTCTTTTGAAGCAGCCCAGGATGTGGTTGTCCTTCTGGGCTGCAAGGGCACATTTCCGGCTCATACTGAGCTTCTCATCAACCAACACTCCCAGGTCCTTCTCCTCAGGGCTGCTCTCCAACCAGGCTCTGCCTAGCCTTTATTTGTGCTTGGGATTGCCCTGACCCACGTGCAGGACCTTGCATGGGCCCACCTTTCAAGCCTGTGCAGATCCCTCTGGATGGCATCCCTTCCCTCCGGTATGTCAGCTACACCACTTGTCACTGGTCACTACCTAGATATTGAGGTGTTGATCTCAACTGTGAGTGCAGCCACCCAGCCAATTGCTTATCCACTGAGTGGTCCATCCATCAAATCCATGTCTCTCCAATTTAGAGACAAGGATGTTGTGCGGGATGGTGTCAAATGCTTCCTGATGGGATCTGGAACACAGGTTAGATGATGGTCTGCAAGCCATAAGTGGATATATCCCAAACAAGCAGTAAAAAGTTGGGATTAAACCTGTTAGTGCTCATGTGAATAATAGATCATTTCTCTTGCTTGTCAGGAGGAAAAGGCTTATAAAGATGGCAGTGTCCATGTTTTCAATAAAATGTGACTTTGCTTGTCTCCTAAATTTAATCATTTTGCTCAGCTAAAAGATACTGGTGACTGAGAGATAGCAGCACATCAGTGTTTTTATCAGGGTAACCTGACCTTACTTTGTAAAGGTAAGCCCCCAGAAAATAAAGGATTCTGAATTTCAGAATTTTCAGGTTGTGGGGACAGTTTTGGAGCTGGTTTGAAAAAGAAAGTAAATTCTGTTGCCATGGGCCTAGAAACTGATAATGGCATCACAGAGAGTCAGTGTGCTGACAACAGGGGAAATTATAAGTGCAGTGAAGACAATATGGAGGGGGTTTGGGTTTGGTGGGGTTTTTTGTTGGGGTTGGTGGTTTGGGGTTTTTTTGATTGCTCTATTCTGTTCACTGACACTAGGAGATCACCCAAATGTTCTTTTTTTTTAAATACAGCCACTCTTAGGGAATAGGATGGTGATGTAGTGTAGTAACTTGCAGCTGAAGTGGGCCTGGAGACCTGCCAACTACAGGGCAAGTTCAATTTTGGATATTGTGGCTTTCAGATAGTTTGTAATGATGAGACTGTTTTGGCTAGCGGCATGGAGATTAACATCACTGGTGTAAGGGTTTAGAAGGTGGTGTGATTTTCTAACCTGTTTTGAACAGGAAAGGCAGGTTGGAAATACGCGGAGGAGGCAGTCTGCAGTATTAGCCAATACTGTGGATAGGATGGGATGAGCTGGAGGTGGCAAAGAGCTGCTGGCAGACTGTTCTTGGGATAATTCTGGATCGGCCAGAAATGGAGCAGTGAAGGTGAGGAGAAAAATCAGTCAAAGCGCTTTGTAGATTTAAGTAAACCAGCTGTGAGCTGGGGAGCTGTGGAACTGCCAGCAATGCAGCCTCAGCAGCACCGAGTGTCGTTACGTCAAAAAGCTGGACAAGTAGGGATGCGGTTAACAGCACAAAGGTCGTTCTGCTCATGTTGCTAGTCACATGAGCTGCAGTCACAACTGATTATAAAATGATGGGCTAGATTTTTTGAGGCAATTAAGATAAATGAAAGTGGGGGAAAGGTTGCTGGATACAATTGCAGTTTGTTCATTGCACATCTGTCACTGAGTATAACTGAAGGTTTAGCCTCTAGATATAGAATAGGAAATTGGATTTGAAATCAGAAGGAAGAGCCAAAGAACAGCTTTTCTTATGCCAGACCTCAGTTTTCATCCCTGTAAAACAAGGCTTATTTAGCAAGAGGGAACATGTAATATTTGGATTGATTTCACTGTAAAAAACACGTAACTTTGAGGTACAATTATGGAGCTGCTAATGAAGCAGCACCCTTGCATCTTAGAACCCTTGAATTTGTAACTCTGGCATTTGAGTCCAGATATTCTTCAGAAAAGCTATTACGGAATTAATGAGTAACTTTTGAATTCTATTTAGCAAGCAGAGCACGTCTCTTCAGAAATTCTTCTCATTCCTATGTATTGTTGCCGATTTCAGAAATGCTCCCTTTCATATTAGCCATAGATATAAAATTTGTGAAGTATACAGGAAAAATTCGGTTGCTGTTTAACAGACTATGCCACTAAAAATTGAACTCTACAAACTCTTTGTGTAAGAGGACTTGCATTTTTTCCTGAATGCTCAAAACCACTGCCCTCCCTGCCCCCACTTGAATGTTTTTCTCTATTGTTCAGTGTACCCAGGAAAAATAAGACTTTGTGGTTTATCATTCATTTTTATTTTTTACCCACATAAGCCATAGGGGGTTTTTTGAATTTTCTTATTAAAAACACTCCATCCTTAGTCCCCCAGATCAACAGTGGGACACTGATACCTAAGAGATTAGGTTTTCGGTACCTTTCTTGATGCAAGTAGCACACAGTGCTTTACAGTTAACAACCAGTTATCCCCTCTTCTCTCTTAAATGAGTTCTGCTGATATGCTTTAGAAATTACATAAAGTTTCGTGCTTGCTGCCCGTCAGCCACTCCACATTTCTTAGATTTACAAGATGTTTTTCATGAACAACAAAATCTAAGATCTGAAACTCAACCTCACTGCTTCTTCACCAATGGCAAGGTTTGCAAATAGATGACCACAAATAATATGGAAAATAATCCAAAATACTCCTTCTCACTGTGATGGCTTTTCAGTGGTAAAAGGAGGTTAGGGTTGTTTGTTTGTTTTTAAATATGAAAATGGAAGTAGCAATTGATACCAAGGGTGATATAATAAAATTAGTGTGAAAGGAAAGCTTTTGTCCTACCTTTTGATGTTCGTGAGTAGCTCCTCAAATTCTGTTTGCAGAACGCCTTTGTGGCACTGCCTGGAGTGTGTCTCAGATCTAAGGGTCTTGCATGGCCCTGGCCTGTTCTTTGTATATTCCCTCTTCAGAATATACCCCACTTCCGTACGGGGCGCGCTTTGTAACCTCTGTGTAGCAAACATTCTATACTGAGTTATCTGTTGTGAGATTTTCTTGAACCTGTCTCTGAATGGGTTGTACAAGTAGTCTAGGCAAGCAATCTGCCCAAAGACAGCCGTCACAGCTTTCCTCTGATATTTCCTAAATCTAGACTTTGTGAAAGGAGCTCATCTAGTTTTGGCTACATGTGGGTATATTTGAAACACAATGGTAACATTTAGTTCAAAAATATCTTTGTTTACATGCTCTGTTTTCACATAGTATCTCAACACTGAATAAGATCGGTAAATAATTTTATATTTTTTTTAATCCCTCCTTTTCCCAGTTATTCAGACTTTTATTTAGAAGCACTAACTTTTTAAAAAAAAATTATTTTTCTAGGTGAATACAGTAAATGCAGTCCATTTCAGACCAATAGTCAAACCGCACATATAGCCTTTTGACTGAAATGTATTAAAGTATTGAAGATAATGTTCTCTTGATAATGCTTCATGATGGGAAAACATTCCTCCCTCTCAAAAAGTGCCTCTGCATTTATCTTGCTGCAGCATTTCCTAAAAGATTGCTAATGTGGAGCTTTATAAATAATCCTTTCTGCACTGCTGTAAGAGTAATTTAATGGACCTTTCGGGGAGGACGTGCTGATGGGAAGATATTTATAGGAAGTATCAAGGGGTGTCTGACAAACTGAGGTGCATGGTTTGGCTTTTAAGTCGGAGCTCAGAGCGGAGAGGAGGGTGTTGGTGAGTATTACAGAGTTTGCTGCTGTGCGGTGTGAGCACACTTTGTGCCTACTGTTTCCAGCCCACCCACCATGTTCTGAGAAGAGCTCAGCTCTCCAACTGTGGTAAACATTGCTCCAGCTGTGTGAAGCCAGTGGACGGGCTATGGCAGTTGCTGGAAGGCCAACCAAGGCCAGCCTTAATTATGCAGACTTTTTAGAGAAAATATTTTAAGTGTTCCCAACACTGAGCAAACAAAGATTTCCTCTTAACCCTACTATAGCAGGAAGCCCTTTTCCTGAAGGACAAGTCTATTTTCCTTTTGGAATGGCTTCTCCTCCTGAAAGCCCTCTCTGAATCATCAGACCTAGCTGGCTGTGCCTCTGAATCCAGCCCCTTTTGTCAAGTGTCTTATTTCTTACAAAGGGGGATTTCTCCGTGCAAGATGCTGCAATACTTTTTAGACAAATAAGGCTGTGGAGGGTGGGGTTTTTTTCTCACTTAATTTTTTTTGAGACCTGCATTGTGGTATATTTTGGGATTCCAGGAACCTGTTCTGTAAGATTTAATGCTGCCTTTCATAAATACACCTTGATGTGTCCTTCCTTTAGTCGTGCATTTGCTGTGTGGAAACAACCTGTTGTGTAATACTATCTTTCAGGTAGTACCTTTTGTGGCAGGGGGAGACTGAAGACTTTCTGAGCAGTTGTTCAGCGTGGCTGGTGTTCAAGGCAATTGTTTCATGTGGTTTGGATGGTTCTGTACTGTTGTAGGAACAAGAGAGGGACACTGAATTAATTGTTTATCTGTAAATTATTGATTACTTTTAAATTAATGAAACTGAGAAGAGAAGGATGCGTTAAAAATTTCTAGGGTTCATCAACCACCATCTGTTACTTAAGCGAATTTGATGTTGCGGCATAAATAAGGCATTAGGTGAACCTGAGTATCTTTTAGTAACAGCAGAGCTTTGGAGCTGAAGACTGTAAATATGAAATAATAGGAACAGAATGAAGTGAGATAACACAAAGAGCTGTAACCAAAGAGCTGGCAGGAGGTGATACTGCCATTGCAGATGTACATTGCAGGTAATATAAGGACTTGAATAGCACTATCCTGGCCCCCTCCCCACACATTGCTGCTTAGCAGCTTTCTTCCTTCATGAGTACGGTGGGAGCTGGGGACATACTGAGAGTGCATCGTCTGAACCTGTCTGATCCTGGCTTTTGAATTAGGGTTCCCAACTGGGAGGATCTGTGTCACTGGTCCTTCTCTTTTCCTCCCAGGTGGAATCTGATATGGATTCACTAAGTGGCATGGAGGGGGAAAGAAGCAATTGCCCTTCCATCAGCACCTTAAATTCCCTTTGGTTTGAGACTGACTTTAAAATGGTGAGTCTGTCTTTGGGTAGGGAGGGAAATAATTGATAAAGCTGTGGATAGTTGAAAGTTTGAGTTATGAGAAAGAGCAGTGGTGGAACAACACATCATCAATATGTGGTATGTTGACAAATACTGAGGCTAAAAGGTGCGCATCATAACCGATAAGACTCTAAAGTGCTTTATGTATGTGACCTGAAATGTCAAACAAAACATATATTGAGTTCTGGGAACTGAGGATCACAGTACTTAACAGAGATTTTATGTTATCTCTGTGGGACATAGTGGAAAACAACTTGATGGAATTCAAATGATGATTGCTTAAGAAAACGTTTACCTTAGTGGCCTGCACAAACTTAGGTAATTATGTAATACCTACCTGAAAGCCATGTGTATTCCAGCTAGCTATGCTATTTCTTAATTTCTTGACTTTCTATGATTAATATTAAACAATTGCTGCGTTCCAGCTGAGTGGTGGTTGTCTCCTTGGTGACTAACATGATTTTTGTGCATTTATTTGAAATATCTCATAATGGAGAGTGGGTTGAAACCAAAATCATAGCATGAATTGTCTCTGATGGAGTGATAGTGAAAAATTAGTACATCATAAGACGACTTTGTCCGTTTTACCAAAGCTTACTTGATGCTGTTGTGTTCTGCCCCCTGTGAGCCTTGGGGTTCAAGTATGTACCCAATAAGTGACTGCGCAGCAGAGAGCCGCCGGTATGGGCAACAGTTACCAGAAGTCATTTTTGCCTCTCCGGCACATGTGCTGTCAGCTCTTCCCTGAGCTGCACCTTTTGAATTGGGAACCCGCCCTGTTACTATTTCAGCAGAGTGGGTGAAGTACTGGGTAGCTGGGTCGCTTCCTGAAGTGTCCTGAAGTCTCAGTTTATATATTCACCACGTGTTAGGGTAAGGAATGCCTTGCTGTTACCCAGATTACTTTAACTAGCCTGAGTTAAGCGTGATTTAGATTGTGATAGTGTTTAATCATAATGTTCAGAGCAAGAAGGTTTTTATTTTTGTTTTTTTAATAAAAGACAAAGGTGTAGAAATAAATAAACAACCCACCCTGTCTAGTTGTATTTATACCATGTAAGAAAGCTTTCCTTTTGCTCTTTCCCCTTCTGATAAGAGCTGCTTAAGGGTTTAGCCTTTGTGTCTTCTGCCTTTTTGGTGGGGCATCCTTAGCTTTTACTGCTGTTATTCCCTTTCAAGTCTTCCAGAGGGTTTATACCGCTTTAATCTCTCCTGCTACCCTCGTTTTTCCAGACCGTATTCTTTTCTTGAGTAGGAGACAGTTGGGCCACCCTCTTAGTTAGAATAAAGGCTCTTTCCCTTCCATATGTATATATATGTTTCCGTATCAAACATCCGTTCTTTTACTAAACTTAGTTTTTGCCTCAATGAGGGGTTAAATTCTCTCCTCTCCCGTTGATGGATACTGCTCCTTGCTGCAGAACGGTTTCACGGAGGCCTTGTATTCTGTATGAGTGCGGACACTGAAAACACCGTGCTGTAGTTCTATGTAGCTTACTACTGGCTCTTGATAGAGACCAGACGCTACCCACCCTCAGGGGTAGCACATTTCCAACCTTTTCCTCTTTGTAGGCTTTCTAGCGTTTTTTGCTTTTAAAAGCAAGCCTCCACCAAACTCTTCTGCTTTGTTCTCCTCAGCCCTACGATTAAGTGTGTGTGACTGCCATATTAGCAGTGGTACCGGAAATTCAGGCTTTGCTTTCAGTTGGAGACACTGTGTCTTGCCTAGCTGTCGTTCCATTAGCCTCTTCTGGGAAAGGCTATTTTCTGTTGCTGTTTATGGTCAGAAAAAGATATAATATAGTCCAGTCCTTAGTTAATTAGCAGTAGAAGCAGCAGTGGCTTCGCTGGAGCTTGGTACAGGGGGACGCTGTAGAAATTGTGAACCTCCTGCTTATCTCTGGTTCAGTGCAGGCAGGCCAAAGCCATTCTCCTCAGTGACCTTTCTGCATATGAGGTTTCATCTCCTATTCCTGCTTGCTTATGTTTGTTTTGTGGGAGTCTTACTGAGAATAAAGTGACTCAAAATACACAAATGGGGAGAAATAATTGAAACTGCCTGTGATCCTAAACTTCCCTCTTAGTTGCAAATAGAAAGCTAAAGCTGGTGTGCCAGTAACTTCTCACTTTATGCCCAGTATCTGTGCCTTTGGGAAGCTCACAAATTATAAGCTGAATTCAGGTGTGTGTTTGTGAGTGCTTGCACCTCATTTCCTAAACAAAAGGGGACTCCAGAGAAGTGTCCTGAAAACTTGGTGGAAAAGATGAGTTGTGCCTAATTGTTTGTGAACTTTTTTCTTCCCCTTGACTTTTCTTGGGGGGAATTAGAACAGCAGGCATGAAGATGGGGTCTCCACGTGGATTAAATGTTGTAGCGGACCTACCCTCGTCTCCAAGCTGCAGGTGTGTTTTTTTTTTTTTTTTTTTTTAAGAAAGCAAACTTAAAAAAAAGTCAGGATGCTGTTGAGAGTAGAAAACTTGATTGTATCTAAGTCATTAGAGCGCCAACAATACCAAATGGAGATTGGAAGGTGCTTTGCTTGTTTTAAACAAATTTGAGAGCTTGAGAAGCAGTTCCAGAACAGCTCAGTGAGAGAGCTCCACATATCTCAATAATGTGATTTCTTTTTTTCTTCTTATTTTAAACTTCACCACTAAGCATTTTTTTATGTTGCACAATATTCAGTTCTGACTCCGCTTGCTTGGGCCCATCCACAGCAGATCTCTACTGTCTGCAAAGTGGCCTTCAGGTATCCAAGCGTATTCTGGATGGAAGAAACACAACATAGCTTAAAAACTGTCTTACAAGCTGAGTGGAAAGATAGAATTTAATTGCCTTTTTCATTTTTGCTACTTTGCTTGTGAAAGATTTGGTCACTGTTTGAATATTTAATATCACTCAGTATTGAACTGTATTTAGGCTGTGTCCTTCCAACCAAACAGGATTTTTTGTTACAATTGCTAGAATTCCATTTTACTCAGCTGGTCCAATCTTCGAACTACTAAGAGTTCATGTACTGTTGGAAAAAAATCTTGTGCAAGTGATATAAAGCAATGAAGGCACAGCCCCTGTAGGGGTGATCCAGGAGGGAGGGCAAAAATGGTACAGAAAAATTGAACAATAAACATTAGAACATGCCCTGCTTAGTCAGTGATAGGTTTAACTCTTGCTTACCTAAAGGGTGTTTTACGTAGTTTAACTGCTATCTAAAAAGTGTTGCTAAGAACTTTGCAAGAGACTTTTCTGCTCTGAAGTAGGAGTTGAGGTTAACCTTTTGTAGTAGTGGCAGACTGCAATTGGAGAGACCTGCTCAGTAACCAAAATATTTTTTTTTTCTTTTGTATGTTTTGTGTTTGTCCTCCTAGCTAAGGAAACCTTATTGGTCTCCAGTGTCATTTTAGCAGCTGGATTGGTTCCAAATGTTTAAGCTGAAACAATCCGCATTTTAGACTCTCAGTGAAACTCTGCTGACAGCCACAAAATGTATGTGTCTCTCTCTGTCTCTCCAAACCACGATGTCATTCAGCCCAGTATTTGGCCGGTGTTGGATTGCTTGTTTCCTTCATTGTTTGTGCGACTTTTCCATTATAATTTCTGTCAGTGGTGAGGTCAGATGGCAATGATGACATTCTTGGCATAGCTTCTTTTTTCATATCCTTAGTAAAATAATCCCATAGTAGCACTTAATTCCGTTTCAGTATTGCCTTATTTGTCCTATTGGCTTCATGACTTACACTCCTCATCCAGCTACTGTGACTACAGCCAGGCAAATGTCACAGGATGGTATTTGCTGTTACTTCAATAAAATTATCCTCGACCTCTCATATTTGCTTTCTGTCAAAGTTTTTATAAGCAAATTTTTCTTCCTGGTGAGGGAAGAAGCGGTGGGAACATGGAATTGTACAAATGCAGGTATCGGCAAAACAGTAAGTGTGCCAATTAGTGCAGCTGGAGACAGGAACAATTACTACAAGAACTTAAGACGATCACACAGGACAGATCTGAACAGCAACTGTTCTAAGTAACAGGCAGTTGTAAGGATTAACATGGTATGAGGAACCGGTACACACGGAGACGCTGCATAAAAAGCACAGAGTGTACGTGTTGAATTACAGGCAGTTAAACTGGAAATCTACACATCTGCTGTTTCTGATTTCTAAATGGTTACACCTTTATCATGATGCGTTCCTTACGATGCCAGATCTTAAAACTAAAAAATAATTCACTAAATCACAGAAAACCAGTTCTTTGGAGCAGCAGCTTTGAAGGCACTTGTTTACATGATGGAAGACTGGAAAAATCTGTTCTTACATCACACTTGTGGAATTTCCTACTTGAAAATAGTGACATACTGACTTCTAAAAGTTTGTCTTGTCCTTTTCCAGCATATTGTAAGAAAGGTCTGCCTGGTGGATACATCAGGGAGTTCATGGAATATTTACAGACAGGTCTTTTTGTTGCAATGAGGAAAAAATTTATGATGCGTGTAAGAGAACTGGGAGAGAATGCTCAGCTGTTCTGTGTGGTGTATATTTTGTGCAGTGTTGCCACCTTGGCAGACAGACTCCATCACACCTTTTGTACCAAGCTATATTAAATTTAGGAAGGCAACCCTGACCTTTCATGCCTTGTCCTAAAAGGAAAAAAAAAAAAAAGCTCACTCCCAGATTAAATCCGGAAAGCTGATGTTAGTGTTAAAGCCAGTGCTATGCTAGCTTTACTCCGGCTGCTTGCAGGAGATTTAGTATGTTAAGAAGTTTGGCTTAGGGACTTGTATGTGTGGTACTAGATGTTAAGGTATAGAGGTGCTTATTGATTTTTTTAAAACTTTTATTAAAAATCTTTTAATAAAAAGAAGGACCTTTACAAGTCATCAAGTCATTTCTCATTCCACTGACCCAAGAACTTCTAAAAATAGTCGCACCCTTTTCTCTCCAACTTACTTCATGTGATACCACTGGTTATCCAGCACTGCATTCCCAAGCAGTATTTTCATGAATGTCTGAGTCCTCCAACTTTTATTTGAAAGTTATGACAGATTGATCAAAAATTACAGAGAAGAACAGACTGACAGTAGCTTTTCTCATATAGTAGAGGTCAGGTGGATAGGAAAGAGTGTGAGCGCGTGGGATGATGGAACTGCAGTGATACTAGAAACAAAAGTGGAGTCTCATTATTGAGACTGGTGGAAAAAAAAACAAACCCAAAAGCAAACACCCAACAAACAACATCGGGGTTCAAATACTCACTGTCAGTTATTTGCAATATAATCTATCTGAGAGTTACCTCTTGGCACAGAACTTGTTGGTGCAAGGAGCCGGACCTCTCTGATCAGAACTGCTATTATTTTCAGACTGTCTGGCCTATATAATTTTCAGGCCCTTTAGCCCATGCTTCCCACCCTCTTAGCTAGAGATCAGTCTGTCTAACCGTCAGGAATTTTTCCATGCTGTACATATTTTTTTATTTCTTCCAGACCCAACTTTTTATACTTTCATTGGTTCCCTTTTGCGTTTATGGGTAATGCAGCTCCTACATGCAGAAGTGTTTATCGTTTATATATATATAGATATATTTCCTTTTAAATTGCTTTGTCATGGTTAATATTTCTTTAAGGAAATTTGAATGGCAACATTGTCTTTTGTAGGTATTTTATGAATAAAGGTGTCAAGTGAGAAATGTTGATGAATGAATGACTTATTTTGTGGGTGAGCCCTGGTGATGAGAGCAAGCACAGGCTACACTCTTCCAGCTCTTACCAGCAGATGTCACAATGATGACAGCAAGGAAGAGGTTTTTCTTTTTTATCAGTTTGCAGACAATATTTAAATATAATAAATAATAATTATAAACCAACAAAAAATTTACTCAAAATTTGTAGAAACGGCTTGGAGAATTTGTATAGCTTGACTTCTCTAGCAGATAAATCTTTTGGAAAACAAAATTCATGGTACATACAAGCCTTCTGCAAAGCAAGTATCCTGTTTTTACTGCTTTTTTACCTTAAAGTCTGGTTAAGTTTTTTCTTACTGTTCTCTTGTACATGTAGCAGATGTTACTGGTAACAAAGGCAACAGTAAAATAATTAGTTTCTAAGAGAATCTCAGCAAATGAGAAAGCTTTCTGTGTGTTAAGAATGACCAATAAATGTTATCCTTTTTAGCAAGCAGTATGCAAATCTGCATGAATTTAAATATATTGGAAACCCTTGTTCTTTTCTATGTTGGACTGAGTATGCTCTTAATGACCTTTCACATACCTTAATACTTTAATCACTACAGCAGTGGCTGGCTCCTGAATATTATTCTTGTAAACTAATTAAAGCCAATGGGGTGGGGGGGAAAAAAGTGGGAGGACAGTTTGGAAAAGATCTCAGTCCTCACCTAATTCACTACAGTGGAGAGTGGAGTAAGCTTTGGATTCAAAGCATACAGTGGTATTTTGAGTTAGGCCGGGACAGTTGGCAGGGAGAGGGATTGGTCTGGAAACAAGCGGAGGGAAGCAGATCGCACAAGTAATGCTGTGGAATATTGTAAGGAAATACTAGCAACAAGAAGAATTAAAAGACCTCGATTTCTGCCAGCACTTCCTTTGGGTTTGGGTCCTAAATGAACAGAAACTTCTGATTGCTCTTCTAAAGGCAATGACTTTAACAAGACATTCCTCCTCTCCCGTTACCTGAAGTGACAGAAGTGTTTTGCAAGGCAGAAGTAATGTTTTCATAATGCCCGCAATAAAGTCTCCTCTGCAAGACAACGGATACAGGTGTCAGTGAGTGCTCGGGGTCAGCCACGCTCAGCTATAAATGCCCTGGCGTGACTGTATATCCTCTCATCCCTCCTATCCCATCAATCTTAGTGAATCAGCCTTCAGCCTGTTTGCATCTGAAAGGAGACTTGAATTGACAGTGAAGCATATGCAGTCAATCCACGGATTATTACTAGTGTTGGTATATGCTAATTATATACCGGGTAATCGTACTCGAAAACATGTGCAACAGCTTTCAAACTGCTTGCGCTATTTTTAGTAAAACTCAGATATAATTACTTTGCATTCAGTTACTGGCACTCTAGCTGCCCCTTTCTGCTGTATTTATAGACAAAAAAAACATTGGTGAAGGTAATCGGGCAGGACGTGCACTTGAAGAAAGAGGCTAATCCTAAACTGGCCCACGTTCTCCCTGTGCAACGCGAGCAGGAGATCACTGTGCGACGGCAGCTCCTTTTCTCTCTCGGGCAGGTGAGCACCGCTAACCAAAGGCCAGAGCTTTGGCTTCAGCGCCGAGTTGGGAACACGTGCACACCTCGATAGGTCTAGGGATTCCATACGTACGTAAAAGATGCTGTGGCAAAACTGCAAGGGAGATAAAAATCTTTTCAGTAGCACTAATATCGCTGAGATGAGACGTGGGTTTGAAGGCCTGAATCTATTGTACCATTCCCAAAAGGCATTTCCCTCAGTACTGCTTGATCAGCCAAGATTTGGCAAATAATTTAGACTTTGTAGGAATTTTACACCTATTTCTGAAACAGTTTATCTGCATCTTGCCTATGATAATATCCTTTCAGGAATGGAAATTACTGTTTAGGATGCGCTCCCTGCATAATAATTTCTGGAACAATTTCTCAAAATAATCTTGTGATTGTCTAATTGAAACAATCATACTGGCAAGCAGGAAATCACCAGTTCCTGAGCAAACTGATAGTCTGCGCTGCTGATTGTGCAGCACCTATGTATAGGCTCACTGCTGCCGGCTCGAAGTTAAGCCCCAAACTCTTTATCGTATTGCTTCAAAATCACCACTCTTCTAGGGGAGTATTACATGTCCCTCGTTTCACGTGTCACAACTGAGCATCACGAGCAGGGAGGTTCTTCCCACTCTGCATCTGAGGCTGCATTTTAAATAAATGACAACGCATACACATTATTTTTATTTATTTGAACACTACGATTTAAGAGCCTAAATGCAAGTTTTTCCCTTTATTTCTGCAAGTAGCACTGCAATCATAACTTACAAAAATGTTTAAAATACAAAATGTACATGAAATTACAATACAAGGCTCTGTAAACATCTAGAACTTAATCTTTATTGTCCCACATCTTTAAATATAAAACTTCAATTTGAACGGTTTCCAAACCTCAAGGAATGACATCCATTATGAGTATCAAAAATAGAGTTTCAAAGCTTTGTTTGTATCAGAACAAACTGTCATGTCATTTTCATTCTTTGGTTTAAAAAGGATGGCAGTTCCCCTGATAACACGAAAGTTTTACTACAGAAATTCAGATTGCTAGTTTATGGTAATCTCAGAAATCCCCACCCCCCCCCCCCCCAATTAATATACTACCCCTTATTTTTCTGTTTTTAACATTGATCTTTGACCCTCCTTATAGAAAAGCTACCTCATCATTAAGGCTTTCCTTCAGGATAATCTAAATTATTAAAGAGTTTTGGAAAAGTACTCGGGGAGAACAAAGGACTTGAGGGCAAGGACATGGATGCCAACAAAGTATCAACAGTTGCCGGGTTCTGTTGTTAATTAAATTTGCATAGTCCAATAGAGATTGTGTGCTTTTTATATCACTAAAATTATACAAGATTAACAGTCTTTACCTACGTTATCACACAAGCTAAAATAAAATTAAGACCCTTGTATTGAAGCTTTTACAAGGCAAATACAAAACTGCTTTAGTATCCAAAGCTATATTTTTTTTTTAATTATTTCATTTTTAAATAGGAAAGCGTCTCTATGTCTACAGGCATCAAGGTATTTAAAGGCATCAGAAAATTTAGTGCATAGCAACTCTGGATTGTTTGGACTCCTATATTTTAGGTACAGTGTGAGATACTTTAGCTACTTGGAGAACTTGCAAGGAGAGTCTGTACCAGTAGGATAAAGGAGCGTAAATCCCATACAGTATGAAAAGCTTTTAAGTTAGAATTCTCCTACAAACAACGAACAGTTAATGCAAAAGACCCAATACACGAATGAAAACTGGAACATGCCTTGCCACCAGCACACGGTCTGAAGACAATTACATAGCTTACAGTGTTGTGTGTGTTTTGGTTGGTTGGTTTGTCAAGGTGTTAAAAATGTAAGTAGATGCATTTCTGAGCATGTGAATCCTTTTCTAGGATCTTTAACGTAAATGAGTAGAGGACAGAGTAAAGCACCATCGCCGAGTGACAATTACAGTATCACACTTTTCAGATTACAGCCCTGCCATTTTTTTTCTGCAAATTTAAAGATTTGCATCATTGAACAATACATTCACAAAAAGGATGCTTAAGATTCCCAGCATGCTCATAGAGGCCTTGCATTAAGTTGTTTGAAATAACTATGAAGCATCAAGATAGTAGCCTTAGGCTGCACTCTTAAAAGGAAGTACATTAATAAAGAGTTACAATTTCACCCACTTGATAGATGGTCTTTTTAAAAGTTCATGATTCAGCTATTACAAAGATGTGATTATAGCAACTCTAATAGTATTGCTTGGGCACTGGCTTAAATTTCGGTGTAAAGTTTTGCCTACAAAAGGCTCCATGGAAAGTCTTCTCCGTGACTGTCTGCCAAAGCGCAGTATCAGTAGAACCTGTGTTTACTCTTACAGATATTACAATTCAGCATCTACTTAAAGACCAGTTTACTGTAATTTTTAGAGTCTACAGTAGTTTACTACAGAAAGAGGCACGTGCTCCGCATGTGTTAAACCACTAAAATGTCCACAATGCTCTGAACTAGTTTCAATGCAAATACACTTTCTGTATTTCAATTTTTTTTGAGTGTATTCGCGCTTAATTTTCATTAGAACATCACGGCTCGTTCAAATGAGGAACTAAAACTAACATCTGAAATGGTCTGAGGTTCAGTGTATTTCTGATCTGACTTTGCTGTGAATGTTGTACCCTGTATGTTCCATATTGGAAAGCTTTGTGAACGACAGTGTCTTCTTGGGGAGGGAAATGCTCGTGGCCTAAGCAGGCGGCTTCAGATCCTCTCCTAGGTTTCTATTCATAGAGGCCTGAGGGTTTTAATAAAACAACTACGTAAACAAATTGTTTCAAATCTATCGGATCATGTGGGGAAGGGAAATGCATCCTTTGAGCACAGCACAAAGTTTACCACTGCTACGAATCTTGTGTATTGCTTTGGTAGCTTCTGCTTCACGTGTTTACAATTAAGCATGGGCAAATTATACTACCTAATTGCTAATTCACAGTAAATTAATTTTTAGCAAACTGACACTTACAAACAGCTTAAATTTAAGGAACTGTAATTGTCATCTCCTTAGGACTTCCAAGTAGCGTGGTCAGGCATAGAGCACATAAAAGATACAGATGTGATCGAATGATTTATTGCATGGAAAATTTGAATGCCACTGAATTAGTGATTTCAAAACCGTATTTGATAGGGATAACAGGAACACTTAGACCCTCAGCAAATATTAAAATTTCTCCTGTATCTAACCATGGCTTTGACGTTGCTGTTCTTTAATCTAAAATCCTACTGTTCAAATTTGATTACAAATGTAACTTTCTAAGAAAAAGCTATTTCAAGAAGGAGCCTGTGCTAATAAAGAACAGGAAGATTATCCACAAAGTTATAAAAGTTAAATTTTGGAATGTCATTTCTATCCCAACACTTTCATGATGGAATGGTCTTTTTGCAGCCTATCAAGTAACGTTTTCAGTTTATAAACAAGTGCAGATCTACATTTGGCTTTGCTTCCTATGAATCTAAGAAAGAAAACACTACAGTATTTGTATACACAATGGCTTCCATGGCATTGGCTTCAGATGACAGGTATGATTTGCCACTGGAAGATCGTATTAAAAAAAAATTAAACAATAGAAGCTTTAAAGGCTTTCCAAAATGACCAAGAGGTGTTACAAATCATCAGTTACAAACTACACTATCTCTAAGGGAAAGCAGCACACTGAAGATGTGTATTAAATCTTTTTCCACATTCAGTACTGTGAATATTATAAGAGCAAACTAACATCTCCACACATCTGAAGCACTTACAATATAAAAGTATTCTATTTAAATGCAAAAAGCAAAGCTTGTTTGTAACTTTAAAACAGTTAAAATATCTGGTGTAGATTCTGTGTGTCCATTTGAAGAAGTCTCTTTACAGCATCTGAGGAACTATAATTAAAATGCTCTGTCTCTACATCAAAAATGTAACCCACTAAAAGGGCTTTGCAAGGATCCACTGTTCCAGTTCATAAAGGCCACAGAGTTGGAAGCACAGTAAGTCTAAAGAGGAAGAGGACGAAGAAATATTCAGAGAAACTGTTAAGTTTTCATGGATGTTTAGTTGAAAGCTTATCCGTTACTGGATTCCATCAGATATTCTTGTCTCCAGAGATCCAGGACATGTACGTGCAGACTGGCTGGCCACTGTTGTTCCATGTGACACTGAGATCTGTGACATATCTCTTCCTATGATCTCATTCACTAAAACAAAGAAAAAAATTAAAAAGTGACTGTTTTTATGTTTTCCAAAAGGGAGAACTCATCAGTGTATCCCTTTTAACAAGTATTTCAGTGCTAAGCCTTGAGACAGTGAAGTGACAGAGGATGAATGAGGAACCCAAACAACTTCAGTAACAGCTGAGCAAGGGCCGGGGTGGGGGCGAGAAAGTCCTAGTTTCTCTCAGCATTACACTTTGTACTTACCATAATCCATGTGGAAGAATCCCTAAAACACTTGGAAAAAAAATAAGCACATACATATTCATATGAATATGTACATATTGGTACAGGATTAATATTAGTATAGAATTCCCCACAGAACTCTTCCTGTTCAAGGGTGTTACAGTTACCATAAATAAGGCTAATAAGCTACTTACAGAACTTCCTCAGAACTTGGATTCTGGTTAATAGAATATTCTTTTTAATACTACATACCTATTCAATCGGCCAGTTTTCTGAATACTTGCATTTCTGAAACTGCAGTAACAAAATCTTCCTTAGTTACCAGTCAGCTTTTCTATAGTGAAGAATTAAGATTGACTAATATGCAGCTCTCATCAGTTTTTGTGTGTGTGTGTGTGTGTGTGTGTTAAATTCAGCAAAGTAGTCAACTATTACTAAGTGAGAGACACCATTGTGAATATGACAAAGTAGGACTTAAGTTACCAACAAATGCCAATTTCGGAGTGTTACTCTAAAGCCTAGATAATTGACTGCAGTACAATTGAGTTTGGAAGATGACAAAAGTAATTATTTTAATGGATAAGCATAAAGGCATTTAGTGTATCAGTGATACTAATGTCCATTTTACAAAATGGGCCATGGTAAGTAACTATGAAAACTGAGTCATATTCTAAGTGGAGAGGAAAACTATCACATTAAATAACACAAATTTTAGGTAAATACTAGATGATACCCAGATTATTATTTAATAGTTAGAAGAGTCAATCATGTTTTCCATGATTGAGTGGCAGTAGCTCTACAGTATCTTTCTTAGTCAGCAAGACTTTGAATATGCTGAATTACAGTAATAAAAGAAAAGCCTCTGACTTGAGTTTGTTTGGACCTTCTATAAACAGGTGTTTAATGGGATCCTTTTGTTGAGTAAGGACCATTCCTAGTAAAAAGAACTTTTTGTTTTGCTAGTAAGCTGCTTCTGTTGAAAATCTCAACAGATTTGGAACAGCTTTTTGCTCTTTTGCTCTCCGTTGGGTAACTTTACAGAGTAATATCGATATCCTTCACCACCCTTCTTAATGCGTCCTTAATTTTCTATAGCAGGATTTAGCTTCCTACTAACTATTCCTGCCTGGCAGAAGCGTAACAAACTCGATCTACAGATAGTGTAAATTGATCTTTTTGTTTATAGAGTGTCCAGCAGCCTGGGCATTGCCTTTTGCTGCAGCAGTAGCATAAGTGCGTGCGAAAGAAAATGTAGTAATATTGTGAATGCGCCGAAGTATGTATAATGTATATAAAATCAGACTCTGAAAACAAGTTTTTTCTATATTCTTTTAATTTACTTGGGAAAGCTTTAAAATCACCATTCACATACCCGCATGTAACCATGGAGGAGGTATTTGTTATCTAAAGGTCAATCAATGGCAATGGTATTCTCTTGCATGAATGCAAGGACAGCTTGTTAAAAATACACATTATTGCAGCCCAAAGGTTAAAACAGTTCAGATGAGCTAGGTAATAACCAACACACTCGAGTGTTATGAGACTTAAAATTTATTTGGCTTAAAAAAACCCCCAAACTTTCATTCAATTAACTTAACTGGCACTATGACACTGAAAATCATGTCACTGCAGGTAGGATACTTTTCCAAGTATTTTTATTATGCCAACACAATGCATAAGTAAACAGCTGTTAAAAAAACAAAACTTTTTTTTTTTTTTTAAAGCAAAATTTAGATGTTCACGTTTAAGAACTATGCTCCATCAGTTTCTGTCAGGGCACTTGCTACAGACCTCTAGCAGCTATTATCTGCTGTATGCTACCGAACAGTTGCTTTGTGCAAGTCAAACATTGCAGCTGTTCAGCACTACTGAAACTTTGATGAGCAGTACGCTAAAAAGCAATGTAGCTAAATACCTTTTATATTTTGAAATTATTAGGCTGTTACTTCGAGTCTTGATAGATGACGTGTATCTGGAGCGGCAACATCGGAACAGACTGGTCTACACCGCTGCAGCGTTTTGTACTTTCCACAGGCAAAGGTGTTTAACTGAACAGCATGTAGCCGCGTGGCATTAAATCTTCCTTAAATCACATTACACTGTGTATACAGTAGCTGGTCATGTGGTGTTTTATTTGGCAAAGTTCTGCATAATTCATAGGTAGAGTATTAAATTAAAGTTACAGGTTAGTTTGTGTTGTTTCAACAAAATCATCAATTTGTTTACAAGAAGCTGTTTCATAGTTCAGTGCGATAGCGCTCTCATACCTTTCATTTTGCTGTTGGAGAACTTTCTTGGTGCTATTTTTAGCCTGTGGCCAATACAGATTTATCTGGTTTATATGGATTTAGATTAGAACCATCTACCATTTCTGAGGGAAACACAGTAGTTCTTTACTTGTCACAGTGATTTTGTTAGGATTGCTAATTTTTAAACCCAACCAGTATTCAAGTGTGGTGTTTTGGGGGTTTTTTTGGTCAAAATAAGAAGTATCTAAATCAGTGTTTTGTCAGAGCGCCATGCAGGTCTAAATAAAAGGGTAGAATCCTTTTTCTGCTGTGTCTGGCAAAGGTGTTTGTTCATAGACCACAGCCTCCTGACTAAGGCATCTATATAGGTGTCTATATATAGAACTATTTTATACTTTCCAAGAGTGCCCATTTCAGCTGTCTGGAAATCTGTAAGCAACAACTGGATGGGGGGGAAGCCTGCAGCCTCCGGAAGACTGTACGTTGATTTAGATTACGTACAGATGACGGTAAAAATGCTTCAAAGCAAGCAGGGCCTGCAGAGGCCAGCAGCCGAGATCAAAGCGCTCTGACCTTTTGGGGAGTGCAGGGCGGCAGTGGGAGCAATGCAGCAAGGGGAGGTGGAGGCCTGCTGCCCCCCTGGCTGTGCCAAGGCGCCTGTGAGCGCTGGAGGGGACAAATGGGGACAGTGGGGAGTGCCGCTCTAGCAGATCTAGGCTAGCAGATGGAGAAATGGGCATTTAAATCAGGAAGGCAGCTTTTCTAGAGAAGGCTGGTCTTTTAAAGCCTGGAAAAAAACACTGTAAAGAAGCCATGTTGAATATTTACCAAAATTAGGCAGCCTGGAAGTCCTTTGGAACAGCTCACTGAAGAGATGTACGACTCAGCTTTAGGGCAGCAAATAATCAGATGCCTGCATGTATCTAAATTGGGAAGCGTTTGGCTTTATATGAAGGACATCCTGGGGTTTTACCAGCATTATGGTAATTAACTTGTCTTTCTGACAGTGCAGTGGTATAAATGAAAGAAGTTTAAAATGTAAATCAAGTAGTCAGTAAGAAGAGTTAAAATCCTGCATAGAAATGTACAAGGCTGAAGGTGAAATCCTACAGTGTTTTCCTTTTTTGTATTAATTTGTGAGGGAGAAAATTGTATTAGTTAGTTTAAAGACTATAATGTAAGTCCAAATGTTAGTATCTGAATGCGTGACACATTACCTTCTTCCACACAGGGTCAATCACAGAACACTTAGCGGTCTGTGATTAAAACTGAAAACTCAATTCGTGAGCATAAAGATGGGTTTTCTGTAATGTTGTCTAGCAAAATCGAAGTTCTTGTGTGATAAACTGGGAGAGGAAGTAAATCTCAACAGTCCTGAGAAAGGACAGAGCTCAGGCTATACGGATGATGCTTTACAAACAAAAGAAAGCTTTTCTATACTTCCAGAATAACAAGTTATCCCACCCTTTCTGGTTTTGGCTATGGGGTGCTTGGGCTATGCTGTCCTAGAAGTACAGCTAGAAGGATTTCATATGCCCTTCTGCTTAACCTTAAAAGCTACTGAGTTAGCAACTAGATACTGGGAAACCAAGATGCATGGCTTTTTTAATACATGCACTTATTTTTTATAAAATTTCCTTTCTTCTTCAGCACAAGTTTCTAGGGGAAGGCTGCAGAGCTCGTTCAGGGTTCAGGAACAGAGATCTCGAGTATGTTGTCAAGGCTCTCTGGTCTGTCTGCCAGAGAGCCTGTCTGTTGTGTAGTTTATACTTCTGTTGCCTCTTGGAAGATGGCCAGTCTCGTGAGACTTAAGAGAGAGGTGAACAGTTATGTGAGTAGGACCTTGACTCTTTCAGTCTACTAATTTTTTTTCCCCCACCCCCAAATGAAATCACTGCCTGTTTGGTACATGGTGTTCTGACTGCTAATCCCATACTCTGGACCTCTACTGTCAAGGGATGAGGAACCAAAAATATGTTGCATACTAAATAATTACAGAGGTCTAGCTAATATTTAGTACTCATTAATACCTACTGATCACCTAAAATTGTTCTGGATGATCAGTGTCAATTGACTGGATAACATCAACAGTGTTATCAAATGTTTCAACAATCCAGGTTGCTAATCTTGAAAAAATGACTGGATCAGATCAAAAGAGGCAGGGGTGCTACACTACGCTCTGTAGAAATGTGGCAGGTTCCTCCGCTACAGAAGTGATAACTGCATTTTGAAAACTTTTTTGTCAGACATGGCATGGATCAAAATGCAATACAGCATTTTATTTTTTTTTAATAAATTGGGCTGTGAAATGGAAATGATTTTAACAACTTTCCTATGTCTATTTAATTGACCTCTTTGGCAGTTATCCCAGATTTCAGAATTTCAGCTGTTACTTTATTTGCAATAGTTTCACCTTTTTCTTCTCTTGTGTTTATACATAGTGTAAGCTGGCTGGTAAATTTATACTAATAGTTAAAAATAGACTGCGCAGAACAGAATTTACCATGGTGGGGAGAAAACCTGCTACTAACAGATTAGACTGGACCCGTCAATACTGGTGACACCATAGTATTGTATGTAAGTTTTTTGTAGTTTTTTTGGTTTTGTTCTTCCCTCTCTGTACTGCTTTGAAAAAGCTTGAAGGTGCTGCGTTGAAGAAGCATTGAAAGTCATCTGGAAGCTCAAGCCCCTATAACCTTTCCAACAAATTAAGCAGCATACTAACATCAGCACCAGCATAGACGATAACTAGCTCTGACTTTTGGATCTGCTGTCAAGCTTGTAAAACAAGAGCAACCACATACTCTGTTTTACTGGGTTGTTCCCGCTGTTTTGATTTCACATAGTGTTCTGTTTGCTTTTTTTAAGTCCCTCCAGACTGCACACAGGAAAGACAGCCCAGCCACTGAGGCTGAAAGCCTGGGCCGCAGCTCCTCCGAGGTCTCTGCCCTCCTCTTTCAGGCCGAGGGCTTTGCCTCTTGGTCACTGAAGATTTGCACCGGGACAGCTGATAAAGTTATTGCTCCAGCTGTTTGCTGCATGAACAGCCAAACTGTTCATGAAGATCTCTTAAACTGTTGCAATTTGCAATCTGGAGTTTTAAGATAAACTAAAATTAGGCTGAACAGCTCAGCCATTTGTGCAGCGAGTGACACGTACAGCCAGGGGTAGGAATCTTATCAGCTGTTCCAACTGAGATGCGGCCAGTGAGCGGCACTGGCCAGTCTCTCACATACAAAAAGTTATCCTCCTTAGCCCATTTGAACACAACAACGCTCTTGTGTTATCAAGTATGACAACATTGTGAAAGTCGGTGCTTTTAGTAATAAGTTGCTGAGTGTTTTGGATAAATTAAGAACTTGTTACTCTAAATTCATCATTTTTTCAAAAGGAGGAACTGGTGCTTTGATATGTTTCTAAGGTCTATGCTTTTTTTTCCCCCCCACTGAAGAATTGTTTAATCAATTCTTCAGTCTCTCAGTGTGAGACCAAGCCATAATTTGCCAGTGAACTTGTATGCCTGTACCACCCTGCTGTATGTTTTATGTTAGAATAAAACCATGTTTAGATATAGCATGATCTCCAAGACAGGTGTTTGAAGTTCTAACATCAGAAGTAAAGGCATTATCTTTTTAAATCAAATGCCAACCAAATACTAGCATGCTTCTAAATTGGTCTGTACTTAATTCCCTTCCTTTCCCTGAATGCTAAGAGACAAACATTTTGCACTGGAGCACAAAGGAAAATATAAGCAATTCCTGAACCTAAAGGCCCCTCTGGGAACAGTGCAAGTGACCTCTTTTCCCTTGCAGGAAGCTGGTAATCTATGATCAGCATCTATACTTTCTACAGGACACGAGAATCTCTCTAACAGGCATTTACCAAACAATTTAGGGTTTTGTAGGTCAAAGATACTGCCATAAAAAACCTCCATGGAGAACTACAAGCAAACCAGTTCAGATTACAAACCGTTAGGTATGTAACAGGCAATGGTGGAGATGTAGGGAAAGACACATGAAGATGCTTCCCCAGGATGTTCAACCAGCTTCCAAAATGTGTTTGTCCTAGGGAATTCCCCAGCCAGAGACAGTATCTTCTGTGCTGAACGGTCCCATTCTGACTTTTCTCCCTGGCGTCTTAAGGTCTGTGCAAAATTCTGTCCTCTGCAACATTCTGAGGCAGTAGGTTCCAAAGCTTAAGTACATGTGGCTGTAGCAATACTTTTTATATGCATTGAACTTGCTGCTTGATTACTTGGTGGACATTTTTATTATTTTCTCTCTCAAGAAGTATTTTCCATTACCTTCTCTGTACCACCCAGTCATTGTATTATACTTAGCATATTCTTTTATTAATTTTTCTGGCTGGAGAGTCCTAGCTGATTCAACGTAAGTTCCATTCCAAATCTTTGGTCACACTCGTTGTCCTTAACCAAAGCAGCCCACAAAACAACCTGTACGCATCTAATTGTTTTGTGACATCAGGGACGAGACGTGGGCACTGAGAGACCTATACAGTAGCATTTGTTCATTCTCTGCAGATTTCATAAATATTCCTAGCATTTACTCACCCTTTTAAGACTACTGAGCAAGTTTTCATAGAATTGTCCATTTTAAATTCAAGACAGCTTTAAATAAGAATAGTTCATAGAGCTTGTCGCTGCATGTATGGAATTAAGGCAAGGATTTTTTTTCCTCCCCTTACCCTAATTTCCACTCCTTTAACTAACCATTTTTCTTTAATCCTGAGGTGTTCCTGTAGAGGTTTCTAGACAGTTTTTCACTTCTCTGAATAGCTAAGCAGCAGCAGCAGCATCACATTTACCAACTTCCAGTCCCCTGGCTCCAAATCAGATTTAAGCAAAAGGTTATACGTTACAGTTACTCGTTCCACTGTTGCTTACTCTTCCAGAGCTGTTGTCTGGCATGTCATCTAGCTGAGGTAAATTGTCACTGACTCTTTGTTTGTCCTGAAATCTTTTTACTGACATTTCAACTTGTGACCAGTCCTGTAACATGTCCCTTTTTCAAAGGACTTTGGCATGAGAATCTCTAGTTCCTCAGCTGTGAACATCAATACAAAAAACCTTCTAAGTTAATTTATCTCATTTCAACTGAATTCCTGACTCGTCACCCGTTGGCCAGGTTTCACATTTAACCTAGTAATTTTCATGTTCTTTTCTGTCTTCTGCATTTGGAAGCAGCTTGTAGTCTCTCTCACTGCAAAGTAGTTGTACACTTAATCTGAACCTTCATAATTAGGTTGCAGACTGCTTGCAGCTATTTTACCCTTCTGACCACCTACTTTTTAAGTAAGTTTTATTGTTTTCCTATAGTTCCCCTTTTGAAGTCCGTTACAAAACAAAGAACAATTTTTTTGACTTTTTTTTTTTTTGAAGCAGTTCATGTATGCCTCTTTGGGCCAAATAAAGATTTATTTCCCCTTGTGGGTCCTTCTCATGACTTAGTGCTCCATGAAGCAGTCATTGCACTTACCCATTCTATAGAGGATGACTCAAGTATTCCATTAGTGTATTTCCTGCCTTTGCAGATTGTCTGATCTCCTGCAGCACACTATAGTCACAGTTGTTCTCCTGTTCAGTAGTGTAATTTCGAAGCTCTACTCTTCCTAATTTAAGCCTGAAAGTTAAATCTGCAAGCATTCTGATACAGTTAGCTTGTCTGACTTAAAACTAATCACTCTTCAAGATACAGAACCATTCTATTAACTTTCTTGTGTAAACATCTCTTGCATTAGTACCACTCCATCAATCTTTCTTACACTGAATATCTAAAATACCCATTATTTTTATTTTTAAAAATGCCACGTTTCTCGATAGTATTTCTCAGACACTAGCATTTGTGTGTAAGCATATTTCTCTCTGGATGTGTTTTTCTCTTTGTGTGCCCTTTTAAAAAAGAACCCGTCAGCGTATGTTTCGTAATTCTAAGTTTGGGGTTCGCCAACCTGTGTGTCGCTCTTTAGTTGATGATACTGCTATTTGGGGGGTTATTTGAGTTTTCGTTTTTCAAGAATTCCCGCTCTTCAACAATTATTCTGTACGTACCAGATTCTGAGCTGCACAGGATATAGTCTAGAACACAGAAACAATCTAAGCCATAACCGGTCTTTTACTCATCAGTTTGCTGTTTCAAGATACAGGAATGTGAACTTCAGTGTACAGAGGCCTTTCCCTAGTTTTGCCACGCTGAATAGTAGCCACTTACCTTACCAATAACACTTTGATATGTAAGGAGAGCACAACTAAGTCAGTGTTTTTGAAAGATGGTAAAAGACCAACATAGTGATTTATTTTAGTTTCCTGAGCAAACTTAAGATCGGTCCACACACTAATTGTGTGAGAATTTTATTAAGGCTATACACAGAGCTTGGTTACGTTACTGTTAACAATCCCAAATGTACTGTACACTTACAGGTATTCCCCTTTAAAAATCTATGGGGAAAGTAAAATGTGTTATATGTGTGTATGTATATATATATACTGGGGAAAAAGGGGGGACAGTATAGTTCTTTGGCATTGCAGGCATGTTTGTAATAAAGTGAAAAAGACTTCAGAAGAATGAGTATAAAGACAAACACTACCAATATACCATGCATCAATTTCTAATACTGTTATTATTTAAAAGAGTCATAGTGCATAATTATCTTGTTTATATGTGAAATAAAGACTCTGAAAGCATCTTAAAATAAATCGAGATGATCTTTCCCAATTACGTTCAACTAGAAATCTATTTATGAATCTGTATTCCTAATACTTAGACTGGTAGTGCAGGCCACTGTATTCCATCTGTTTAAATTGACATTGCTTCATCTTTTTAAAAAAGGAGAAACATTCTGAATTTCTTATGGTTAACTGTTCTGGCCACTCTATAACCTTGCCCATATTTGGCTTAAGATTTTCATGTCCTCTCCTGTTGTTTTACTAGATCCTACAGCACTCAGGAAGTTCTGTGGCAGCTATATGTACTTTCAGTGGAGGTTTTTACTGAAAGTGTGTACACCTGGTTCACAACTTCTGAATTTCCAACTACTTCAGAATACACAGGTGTCCAGTTATAGCAATCCTTAAGTATTACATAGTGCTTTTCACTTCTAGATGTTAAGACTATTAAAACACTTTCCCCTTTCCTTTGTGCTCCAATTTCAAACATTGAAGCATTTCAGTAAGCAGACTCACCCTCTAGATTTTCCACATAGGAGTTGGACATGAGTGCTGAGTGTTGAGTCCATTTCTCTGTTGAACCTGATGGCTGGTATTCCAGGTCAGAGATAAAACTGTCTGTGTCAGAGAAGAAGACAGACATAACTACTGACTGGACTAAACCAAGAAGTTACAGTTCACTCAACCAGGAAGTGACTTTCAGTTTTCTTTTAATAGCACTAACTTTAAATACCCAGTTTCATTCACAACTACTACATATGTTGACATAAGTAACTATTTATAAATTATCAGAGTGCCTATCAAAACCAATATCACTTCTCTTGTATATTTAGTTACTTTTCAGTTAGCAGCCAGAGCCATAAAGGTAATAGTTAATATTTTTGGATGTCTGTCTAGTTGTATCATCATGAATTTTATACTAAATAAATTTCATTTTAGTATTTGTGTTAGTTTAGAACATTCCTCCTGCAATTTTCCCAATCTGCTTTACTTACTGTGGTCAAATTAAAAGCGCTTTTGCCCCTTGACAGCACCTCCATTGAACAAGGTAGGCAAAAGAATACTAGTAAATAAAACCTGTATTTTTATTTTTCCTATCCTTTAAACAAAGGAAACCATTGCTGGAAACAGCTGTTAGCTTCCCCTTTACTTGCCAGACTAGCTGTACGTTTTGCCCAAGGTACTGATGTGCAGTCAGGCCACATGCAATTTGAAGTGTTGGAAAACCAAGTATTATCTTGGTACAGGTGGCTCTGTCAGACCAAGGCGATGTGAGCAGAAGTGGAAAGCTGTATTCCACTGAACTGTTTTTCCTGGAGGAAAAATGAATGCAGAATGCTGTATTTATTACTCCAACCAACAAGCGCGTGTTTGTTCAGTTGTGACAAGTGACTATGCAGAGCTCACAACAGTATACTGCGGTGGGTTTGGTTTTCTTTTTTCCTGCCCAAGACAGAGATGCGAGTTTAGCAAATTAGGCTTTAACACAATTAACAAAATTACTCTGGAAACTGGCTAATTTGTGCCTTCTGGATAGAGCCACACGTTTGCTTTGCCCTGCTTAGGGATGATTCCTGGGAAAATGGAGGAGCCTGTTCTTACTTCCTCCTGAAATTCAAGCAGTTCAAATTACGTCTTTGGATGACTGCTTATGCTTAATCGTTTAAAGTGTAAAGTTACGTGTATTTAAACAGGAAGTGGAAAGCATTATCTGGGTTTCAATGAAAATGCCCACTGCCATTTTAAAGGAAAGGAGTAGACGAAAGACAAATTCTTGTCAAATAATAGGAAATTAAGAAAAGAATGTTTTTCTCGCCAACTACAGTAGAACCAGCAAGAAAGTGACATTTAAATAAAGAGCTAATGCATCAAGGGAGACAGCAGAGAACTACCTTTGGACAAAACAAATTAACTTTTACTGGCAATCCTCTTTAAAGCTCAGGCTTTCAAAGGAGCAGGCAACAAACACACTGACAAAAAGCCTCCAGAGAGAACAGTGGAGTTAATTAGCTCTTTTAAGCAAGTCTCTGCACCATAAAGTCTGCATAGCCTATACAGTAAGGATTATCTGTCACTTTAGCAGAGAAATACGATTCTGAGCTATTTTTCTAATTAATTTCATACACAGAGGGATGCTGAAGTTCTTGCATGTCCTAACAAAGCTGCTGACAGTATTGAGTTTTTGGTCTTGCTCAAATCCTTGACAAAACGTGTTATGTGTAGCACATGGAACACGTCTCCAGCCAGCACCTTCTGGAACGAAGCATGCACTTGCCTCTGGCACACAATATTTGTTGTCTGTGAAATGCGGTAAACAAAGCAACAGCCTTTTAAAGTGTGTAATATAGCACAAAGATTTTGTTTGACACACACTGACATAAGATAGAACTTGAGGTACCCAATAAACGTACGCTAAAAATACCTTTCTACCTGTAATTTCATAAACATTTGAGAAAGGTCTTTATGTCCTTAAGCAATGCTAAAATGTGTTTAGCACACAAAGAATATAACACTAAAACTATTAAACTGAAGTAGAAATCAAGAAAACTGAGATCCTGTAGAACTATCTATTTAACTAATCAAAAATTCGTACTTTCATGAATCACCTCTTGCTCTTCACTCCTCCCTTAAGTAAAGAAAGGTTAAGAAAAAAACTTTAAACCCTCAATTATCTGCACCAGATTTGGGTCAAAGTAGTAAGTCAACTTAAAATCAGAGTTCCAATATGGATACAGGCAGACCAAAAATCTACAGGAGTTATACTATTTGGTTTTCAGGATCTCTTTCTACAGGAGTCAAGCAACTTCATTTTTCGTAGCACTAGCTGATTAAAAGTTTAGCTTGTGTATCCTTTACTGCCACTGAACTGAAGTCAGATGTGTGGGCAACACGACTTTAACTAGAAGACTGTCCTTCTAGAAAAACAGATCCCAAAAAGTACTCTAGAATGCAGGATTGTTTGCCGTGTTGCTAAAGCAAGTAGCACAGAGTTGGGGTTTTTAATATGCTTTGCAAAAGGAAGATTGTAATTGTATGGGAGACCATATCAACCGTCTAGGTTTGGTGGTATTGCTGCATCCACCTAGGAATTCCTGTGTTTTAGAGGACAGATGAGTGAATTGCTGTATTTACAGAGGTTGTGAGCATCAGTAAACCTCAGAGAGCATTATGGACAGACGGCAGTGCACACTTCTTGGATATAGGCCTTGTTTTGTCAACTCCAGATAGAACTATCAGCTGCATTTATGTGAAGAATCCCTGCAGTATATTTAGCCTGGTTTTGACTCCACATGACCAGCAAGTAGTACAGTGTCAACTTTCCCTTAAAAAAAAAAAAAAAAAAGTGCTAGGCTATAATTAACCCTCAGTCTTCTCTGCAGTGGAGCAACCAGCTGATTCTTTGGTTTGTGACCAAAATCAGTCATATGGCAGACCACGTTTGCAATGGCAAACTATCAAGGACATGGTGGCTTGCCTTGCAAGTTACCATTTCAAGCCATAAGACAGGTTTACTTTTAGTAATTTCAGGTTCAGTGCCAATATTATGATGTTTTTTTTTTTTAAAAATTAACTGATAAAATAAGGCTGTATGAGATGTTAGGAGCACAGGATGTGCACGTTATGTTTACAGCTATGTAGACAGACTGAATGTGCCTGCAGAACCACAACACAAGCCCTGCAGTTATTTGGTACAGTAACAAATATCCCTGTTCGTGTCATGTCACACTCTGCATTTATGTATCATACTGAAAGCAACTCGCCCCTTTCTCTCACACAAGAGGACAGCGAAGTCTAACACGGTAAGTATTAAGCGTGACCCTTGGAGCTGGAGGACACATGCTGCGCACCGGAAAGCAGTGCCAAAGTGTCTAAGCATGTTTTTGCCAGTGTCACAAGGGCATGCCGAACTCCTTCCAGTTCTGCTGCTACTGTGAGCATCTCCACCATGATGTAGACATGCTACTTGCATTCACAGAGTAAATTTCTAACCTCTTCTGGTTCTTAAATGGGAGTCTCCTTGTGGTGGTGCAACTAGTTGAGCTTACTTTGAATTAGTTACGCAGGTGTTCTGCGGCTCTCAGGCCAACGGGAAGTTTGACACATTAGCTGGTCAAAGGTACCTGAGGATTCCTCTGAAGTCCTTTAGACACCAGCAGTCTATAACTGGTCTTCTCAAGAGACGCCTCGCTGGCGCAGATTTTATGAGCACAGCGAGTGAATCCACTAGAAGGTATAGCCATAGCGTCCATTAACTGCTGACAACCCCGGACGGGTAACATTCTCTTCACCTTTCCTCACTGTTCCGACCTTTTCCTTTTAATCTGCTGCTCAGTCTGGATCTTTCTCTGTTCCCTTCATTGCACCTACCTATTTCTTAAAGCACATTCCCATTCTCTTCCAATACATTTCAGGTTTTGCCTCATCACCTTACTCGACCTCAACATGTCACTGCAGGAGCCCATAAGCTTTCTAAGAATTAGAATTGTAAACTGCTTTTTATTGCTACTCCATACTGCTCAGCAGTATGTATTTAATATACAGAATACTAAGAAAGGAGGAGTTTGAACACAACCTTACTGAACAATTTATACTAGTATAATTTTTGGAATGCCTTTTATCAACAGGAATACTCTGAGAGTTTCGCCTGCAATGTAGGCTAGAGTTCTTGTCACACAAATCCATGTCACGTATGCTGCAAGACTCAACTTAGGAGATGGTAAAAAACCCCTGAGTCTGAGACGGGCATCTCAAGAACATCTCAAGTTCAAATTGCACTGACAAGACGGCAGGTTTTTGAGCCCCTCTGCTCCATACTACGCTGGACTCCAGGGACTGAGTTTTTTTGTGTTTCTGTAGACCTTCAATGCTCTGTTTAGCAGGATGCTGCCTTAATTAAGAATGCCCTATTAATGCGTATGTTTTAAATATATAGAGAAGTATAAAGTACAGTCGTTCTCTAATACTTTATTAGCCCCTACTGTGATTCTCCAGAAATTAAGCTGAAGCTACAGGAAAAAGCTACCTGTAAAGACTTACAAATTTTCTAGCAAAGATCAGAATAACCCACTGAGCTTCCCAGCAAGAGAATTTATCAGCTAGGGAGTTATCACAGAACTATTAAAATTAATAAATGCAAATGGCTTAGAATGCTACACAGAATGTGCCTGACAAAGCAGACGTATTGCTTTATATACACAAAACGGTTAGAGGATTTCGGTTATGATTTATAGTAAATCCACATACTGGATTTTCTAATCTCCAGCTTTATGTAATGGAGATGCAATGAGTAACAAAATCTAAGAGGATTAGTAGAAGGTCATTCTGATTTGCTGAATGCAGCCTAACATAATACCTTAAAAATGGTTAAATACAGTTCGACATGTTAGAAGTCTCATCACTGTAGAAAGCCACGAAATCCAAAGTAAACTCACTCCTAAACTGCAAATCACAAGAGATTAAATTTTAGATCAACAGTATTAGAGTAGATTTAAATCTAAAACTTGACAGTGGGATAGGTAAACCACCACACTAGAAGCACTTTTTAAAAATAGAGTGGGGGGAAAAAAAATTAACAGGGCTTCATCATATAACTAGATTTGAGTCTAATTTTGACTAGCCTTTTTTTCAAGTGGGGAAGAAAAGGGACCTTTACGAGATGAGTATACAACAGAGCACGCTATGGATGACTAATGCGGCAAAGGCCAGAAATGCCCAACTGCCCCTTTCTTGTTGTTTCAGCTGCCTTGTTTACATCTATTTGCAGCCCTAAATATTCTGCTGTCTGTAGGGGGACAGGTCAGCCCGGGGAGCTGAGCAAGGGGCAGACTGGCTGCAAGATGTTAAGGGAAAAAGAAGGTCCAACGTACCAGGGTGGGGGAGGAAAAGCAGAAGGGGCAAATAAAGAGCAAGAAGCTGCTTTTATGTAGTTCCAGTCTAAAAGTTTACCAGCTTGCGCTGGTAATTGTGCGAATGTGACTACTGCAAAGACCTCAGCGGAAGAGAGTACTGTTTTTCAGAACACCTTCTAAGTAGCAGCATAACACTACAAGTTACTTTGAGATTGTATTATGTTTGAAACGTTTTCTGTAATATCATTTGAATTTCCTATCTAGGTCTCCTCATGCCATTTTGAACCCTGGTTTCTTCAAGTGAATTAGAAAGTGTTTCCTGCAGGAAGCAAGGATGGGAAGAGGGGAAGCCAAAAAACGAGCAAATTCAAGGCAGGGCTTATAAAAGCCTAAAGACATCAATCGGATCCTGTTGAAAAACAAGAAAACAAAGAGCCACACAAACTTCAGCAGGAAAAAAACCCAGTGTGGGGTGTACTTTATGCAGACAGCCGGGTAGAGGATCTACCTTTAAACTACGTAATCCTTTTTCATTCCTCCTCTGAACATAGCCCAGCTTGCTCCAGCTGGTAAAGGGCAAAGGAATACAACAGCGTTTCAAACGCCACTCCGCTCTAGTGCCGGGCCAGCCTGCCTGACTCGGCACAGAACCTACACACGGTGAGTCCGGGGGTGTTGCACCTCCCAGGAGATGCTGGAGCCAGACCAATCCAGATGCTCTTGGCTCGAGCACCGGTGGATGAAGCAGCTTTGTAGTTCTCCACTGGGTAGCGGATGGGGGGGTTGTGTGTTTTGAAGAGAGGCCTGAATGTTGGCTGAAGAGGCAGTAAGACTCACTTTTAAAAGAATTTTAAATCATACTCTGTCTAGCTCAGTAATTAGCTTAGTAATTCTAGGACTAATTTTGTCATGAGGTAGCACTTCCATATTACACTCAAATTTTGTTAAAATTTCTTAAATAATTTATTTTCTTAGCAAAGAAAATACCTACTATGCTAATTCTGAAGTAGTGCACATTACTTAAAAGAAAGAAGATTATTTTGAAGGTTTTTGTTTACTTTTTTTAAGACTATGGACTTAAATATTTAAGTTTAGTAATCCAGACATGATTTATAAAATTTTCAATTGGCTTTGCCTTACGGTTTTATTTTGAGAGCTTTATTTGCCTTAATTGGTAAACCTTAAAAACCTATTGTCCAACTAAATATAGCTTTCAGGTTTGGTATATTAGCTGGAAGAACATGGTGTATCAACATTCATTTATGTATGTAATTATGTTTAGATTTTTTCCTTAATTGTTATAACATTAATATAGAAGAACTGATTTACTATTTATGTCCACCTCTATTTTTATGAAAAATAATATTCAATTATACACAAAAGAAAAATTTTGAATTTTTTTTTAAACCACAGTAAAATGTGGTTTAAAAAAAAGGTTAAAGTAAGTAAAAAAGGTTACAAAAAAAGTGTTCCTGCCTAACATGTTTTTTTTATTTAAAGCTGATTAAGCAGAGGAAGTATTTACTCATGTTGAGAGAATTGAGCAGCTTGTTTCTTGTCACTATGCCCTTCAAGATTTTTGCAACAGCAGGTTTCAGGCCAGGCCAGACATCTGATTTGTATTTGCAGATTGGAAATGAAAAAAAACAACCCCCAAACCCCAAACAATCATCGGATGGCAGTAACATGAAACTGAAGTGAAGGTAATTGCTGTGCTTGCAAACGTATTGCTACTGCCAAGTGCTAGTTTAGCATTTAAAGCCATGTTCAATTTTCCATACAGGAAGTGTATAGTTTAATCACCAGTTATCAGACCTTCTTTAAACTTCCACAGCAAGCTTTATTTAAAACCAGAAATTAATACATCTGTGGCCATTTGATTCCTATGTATATTGATACATGTACGTGTAAATGTCTGTATACATATATATAAACTATTAGCAAGTGGCCACTCTTTAAGTGTGGCTCTTGCAGCTTTTTCTGTGATTTGTTATCTTTGTCAGCACAGAAACAACTCAGTAATTTCACTGTGTTAAGCAATGGAAATAGTTTCTAAAAGCAACTCATTATTTGTGATCTAGGGGGAAAAAAATTTGCTTTCTTTTTACTGTGTGTTCGTTGTAATTTCTGAACAAGTATAAACAAACCGCCAAGGTGCTCCTAAATGCTAAACACTTCTGCTTATACTGTGAAAAGCTTAGCTAGAGTATTTAGTTGTACTGTATTTATTTCTACATCTTTTTTGTGTGTGTGGAGGGAAGAAGGATGAGAAGAAGGTAGGTTCTAACATGACACTTCTTGAAGCAGTAGATTTGTGTCTCGCTCCTCTAGTACAGAAGTAGAAAATGCCTTTTTTTTGCTGCATTCTGTTTCATAAAGCCTTGCTCTTTTTCCCCTCAGCAAGTCCTTGATAGAATCAGTCTCTCCCTTCCTTTCTAAATAATGTTGATTGATAAACAGCGTTTCTAAAAAGAGAGCTTTGTTTAATTAGAGTGACCGTTTAACCAAAGCCCACTTCTATCATCTGTTTCTCTCATTTTCTTCCTAGTATGCTGTGTGTCTTTAAAGGCGTTTCCTACTAAGTTGTCCTCACTACTGACTGCAGGTGACATAGCAAAGCTCCATTTATGCAAGGAACTGGGACTTACATGGATGTTTAACACATGGCTTATACTTCAGTCTTTACACTGCTGCTGATATAAGTAAGTAATTACTAGGGATGATTAAAAAAAACACCTCCAAAAACCCATAACATTGAAGGCTATTGCAGAAAAGAGATACCAGTGAGAGATAATCCCATCATCAATATCAAACACCTTTTATGGCCGGGCCTCCTGTTCTTCAGTCTTACTAACGCAACATTCTTTAAATTGCTTTGCATCTATGCCTCCAGTAGTCATTTAGCATCTGATATCTTTCTTTTCACCTGCTTGGACTGTCCAAGTATTTAAAGTACAGAAGTTTCTATCCTGGCCTTTCACACTAGAATGTCCCTGTTCTGTTCATGTTAAACAAGTGAATTTCTCTAAAAGGTAGCCAGAGCGGTAAGGAGAAGGCAAACAGCTACTGTAAGCAGAGGTGCTGAATCGTGACAGCGTATCTACAGAATGTCTGTGAAGAGACTAAGACAGTGCTAAAAAGCATGTGATGCAGCTTCCAAAAACTAGCCTGCGCTTCCAGACTGGGACAACTGCAAGAAACAAGCCTCCAAACTACAGTTATGCAACTTAGATATGTTATTATGACTTTCACTGAAACGTACCAAGACGACAATCAGAAAAGGCTTCAAATTAATTCCTTGTATATAAGGTCTCAGTGTGTAGGAGTTAATCCTCAAGCCCTGTTTTATGACAAAAGCAAAGTCTACGGGCAAATTAGACTAAAGAAGTTGAACTGCATAACTACAAATTTACAGCTGGTATCATTAGTTTTAAATAGGTCATTGCTTTGGACGCAAAAATACGAGTCCAGTTTGATGATACAAGTTTACCTCTGTGAAGAGGAGCCTGTTCTAAACAAAAGAAGCCAACCCTCCCGCACCCCCTTTGTAGTTTAACGTAGATCATATCCCAGTATTAAAGCATTAGATCCACTTACCATCATCCAGTGTGATGTCTTGTAGTCCTATTGTTTGAAAATTCAACTCTCGATCTTCAGGTTCTGGTTTAATGTTAATAGCTGCCCCATCTGGTGAAAACGGAGATGAATCGCACACGGTGTGGTGCACTAGGGATGCCGCCGCGTTCAGACCTCCCAAGGCTGGACTGTGCGCTTGAGGGGAGTGCTGTCCCGAGTGACTGGCGGCGGCAGGCGGGGGGGACGAGGCAGGTCCTGAGCTAGGAGATTGATAAGGCATAGGCTGGAGCTGGGGGGAAGCGGGGCTGGACAGTGGAGAGTGGACCAAAGGGTGGGAAGCTGTCGGGGACGGGGATGAAGCGGATGCTGGGTTTGTAGAATGGTACGGGACTTGCTGCAGCTGGGGAGAAGACTGCCCAAGGGACCGACTCATGGCGGAAGGGATGGAGCCCTGCCCGGCGCTTGGGCAGTGGTACCCCATGGACGGCAGGTGAGAAGATGACTGTCCCGAGTGAGCTGGGTGTGCTAGAGGGTGCCCTGCTGTACTTGACGTCGACACAGAACCTGGATTTGAAGAATGAAACTGCATTGGTGGTAGAGCTTGGCAGCTAAGATTTATCAAATGAGGTACAGCTGTGTCTTGCTGAAATGGAATAGTATCAAATCCTTGGCTGGAGGCAGAGTTCATAGGAAGACCAGACTGTCCGTTGTATACATCGTTAGACTGCATAGGCTGGTACGAAGGTCTCGCAGGAGGTGCTGACGTTACCTGAAAAGACTGAACCACAGCAGGAGGCAAAACATGACACTCCTCACTTGGACTAAGGTTTCTACCTTGCATATGTGGCAGGTGGGATACAGCTGAGGTCACCATTGCCGTGTACGGTGGTTGAACCGGACACACAAGGCTCCTGGGTGACGTAGACAGTAAGTTGTCGTGTGGATGCCCTTGCTCTGGTGAAGGCAATGGAGTTCGGATGGAATGCAGGCCCTGGACATTGCTTGTGTGAGGCAAGGCCAAAGACGGAACAGCAGACAAATCCACCTCATCTCTGTGCTCTTGTTTCATTATAACTAGGGAAAGTAAAACACTATTACAATTCCAACCCATTTATAGACTGTGACAAACACACACTAATTGCTGTTTAACAGCCACAACACTATTATTAATGTCCCCTTCTTTTGCTCTGCTTTAATTTTTTTTATACTTTATGCCTCCTATATTAAGCCAGAAGTCGTCTCCTAGCATTTATTCAAAGGCATTATTGTATCTTCCCTCCTGAAGTCCCCCCTATGCAATGGAAGTTTTTACAGACAGGTGCAACCCAGCCAGAGAAAAGGCTCCGGCTCACCAGAGGGGTGGGGGGCAGGGGCTGCTGCTGGGCTCCCCTGAGAGGAGCCGGACAAGAGTTCAGTAGCTGGCACTAGGAAAAGGGGAATTAAATTTTTAGTTGGCTTCAAACTTTCCTTAGCCTTTGATCAAGATGACAGCTGAACTTTGGCAACGTGGTTAAACTAGTTTGAGCAGCGTGTGTTTTAATTACAGCAGCTCTTTCAGCACATCCTCCAATTTCAATGATGGCAACAATTGTTCTTATAATGCAGAGAGTTACAAATTGACACACTTTCAGTCATAGGATTTGTAAATTTTTTTTAAGCTACTGATAAGCTCATGAAGAGAGACTGATTTTAAGTAGGAACAGGAGGAAAAAGTTAACGCTTTTAACTGCTCAATTACTACTTTATACAATACACTGTTAAAGAAACTGTTATATGTATTTATAGATAAAATGGATTTTAAAACATTTGTGCAATAACAGTTGCAGATACAATTAAATTTGCTTCTTATTTAAGTAGTGTCATTACTTCCTCCCACCATTTAAATAATCTAACTACGGATTTTTCAAAGAAAAATATAGTTGAAGATGTGTCTTGTAACTATCTTAGGAGCTGATGTTCTTAGGGATGGTTGAAAAATACCACCTAAATTTGATAACACGCTTAATGTATACTTTTTGTAGCAAATACCTAGGTAACGTGGGTTAAATTGCATGTGAAGGTATGAAGTAGGTAATCTTAGAGCACAAGTGAACAAAACTTACTTTAAATAGTATAAATTATTGGTAGTTGGCTTTGTCAGCACACACATTAGTGTTAAGAAGTTTGTATTAATCTCCATATCTGACTTCCATCACTGGTACTTTGTGAATTCCGACTACTCTAAATGGGTATGAATTTCTTAAAAGGGAAGAAAGTGGCAAAGGAGTAGGCACTGCCTAGCTAGTAGGAACCACTTCCTCAAACCAAACGGAAAGGATTCAGATGTTTGAACTATACATACAGTTAACACGTACAGTTTTCGCTTCTGGATAAGTTACAAACTATTTTCTCTCAACAAGCTGCAACGTGTCTAGAGGGAGGGGGAAAATAATTTTTTTATCTTTCTTGTATGTAAACCTGGGGGTTTTTTGACATTTGGGGCGGGGGGAGGAAATGCATAAAACCTGTTCTTCTATGATCTGGCTATCCTCTATGTCATCACGAGGGTTATTTAGAAAATCAGCTTCTAAGAATCACCATCATTCTCAAAGAAAAACAGAATGCAAATTATTCTGTAAAAACCATAACAAAGAAGTACTTAGCGGTAAGTTGTTTTACAAACAATTCAAAGCTACTTTTATCTACCTGTCAAAGGTACAAGACTGTCTGAATTACTTTCAAATGCCTACTTTAAAAGTAAAATGCAACTGTTTGATTTTGTTTTTTAAATTTAATACCTGGTGTATAAGTAAAACGTTGAGACTGGCTTTTTTTCCTCTTGCCATTGCAGAGATAAAACTGGACCTGAACTGCGGCCGTGATGGCTTTGTTATGGTACGGTGGAACTTCAAGTATGATGTTTGCCTATATGAAAGTTGAAACAAAAAAGTTTTACATATCAAATGCAAATGAAACAACTCTTAATTACAGAAAAACTAAACCACTTATTGCAAAACTAAAGCAAACGGGTATTTTGAAATTGGTAACTTCAAGTTTATGCATTATTACATTGTAAAACAGTACATAAGCAAACTTATATTTGGAGACTTTTTTTCTTCTTGTAAACACAAGTGTTCTGAGGGTAATGCTTTCAGTGAAATAGACACATCATCTAAAGGATGCTTGGTTTATCTGCCAGAGCATAAAAAAAAAAAAACCTCTAGCAGTCAGAGAATTGCATTTTGGATCATTAAGCTTTTAAGAAAAATTTTAATGTACTGGAAATTATTTCTCAACTTAGCAAAATTACCTTCAGTTTTCTTTTTTCAATTTCTTTTCTCATTGCTTTCACAACAAGCACACTATTTCCAGTTCCTTCAAAGCATCATCTTAATGGCTACTTTATAGTACTAAACCCATTTAGAAGTCTCCAGCTGTCTGTCTGAATCAGCCAATGATCTACTTACTTTACTAAATGAAGTCTAAATTTCACAACAATGCAGATGTCTAGTTTCACATTTTAAGACAGAAAGCTTTCTAAAGGAAGAAAAATTGTTTCTCACCCCTTGACACTTTTCCCTAATTATCTTCCCTTCTACCTCCCACTGAGGTCGTCCATCTGTTGAGAGAAATTTACAAAGAATTCAAGCAAAAAGCATTTTCTAAATCACTTAAATACTTTATATTAAGCATTTATGTATTTTTGAGATTAAACTGCATTTATTTGCAGTCATAAAGAGGCCATTCAGCTGACAGAGATATACTGTAAACTAAGTGTAAAGTATAGAGACGCTTTAGGAGTTTCAACGCTACATAAGTTGAGTGCTGGCAGGATTCTGTGCTTTCACAGACCCTGAACACACACAGTTTGATTTAATTCCAAAGGAGGCAGTGTGTACCGTAAGTGTACAGAGGGATTTTTTTTCCTCCCATTTTTCTAAAACCATTTTTGAAAGGTAGTTAAATTCCTACCGACGCTTGTGATTATTCAAACAAACATGCTAATGACTTAACCTGTAAGTCACCATGTGCCGTATCTCCAGGCACGTACCCACAGGTTACACATTTAGAACAAACACCCTCCCCCCACCCAAAGGACCCCGCAGTTCAAATACCAGGAAGGTGTCTGGGCTGTGAGGGAAGCGAGTCACCTTGGTGAACCTCTCTCTGGTCTGACCTGGCACAACCCGCTCTCCTCAATCTAACACTCGCTTCTCTCCGTTCCTGGGTTTTGTACAGGTTATCAGGGAACCTGTTGTCTAGCAGCAATACTCCTTTAAAAGGCGTTCAAGCTGCGTGTCAAAATACATTATTACATAAACCCCCCACTTATGTTGTATTTGCTAATAAAAAACCTCAACTCTTTTACTTAAATATTTAAGGAAGTAATGAAGTGGAGAAGAATCGGACTTGGTTGCAAACTTTTAACGATCTGCTTTTGCTCCTGTTTTCCCAAAAGTTCAAAACAGACATTCAAGTCACAGCAATGATACTCTAAGTTGTTCAAATTTTATGCTGTCTATATTAAAGGGACAATTAGGGAAGAAAAGGAATGCGCCGTATTAAGACAGCTAGTCCTAAATTTTCAACTATTTTTCATTTTAGTCTAAGTAATATTAAGATCAGGATGTAGATCCAGAAGAGCTACAGAGCTGGGAAGGAAGGCCAAGCAACTGAACATCTTTGAGTAATACATGTGGATGCACCTGAGTGTGTCTGTATGTGCACTTGTTCATACTACAAAATGAAAGCAAAGAAAACTTGCAAAACATTCATTATATCTGGTTGTAGTAAACTAAAAAGTATTTCATAGGGGGTTTTTGGTGTTAAATTCTCTACTTTATGGAGCTGCATCATTATGAAGAGAGGAAGAACATGGGTTTAGAGGAAAAAAAAAAGCTTTCAAACCTGTACTTACATTTAAAGAAAGAAATATTCATCTAAAATCTGCAAATGTCTTGCTTGCTTTGAGATTCTATTTCCTATATATTAGACTGACAAATTTAATCTACTGCTCTCCCAAAGAATAATTTGTTTCACTGCACGGTGTCAGTAGGAAGCAGTTAAACTTTTCTCCAGATTTCACCGTGTGAAGGAAAGGCTGTGTCTTTAGTACACCCAAACTGAAATGTGTATCTGCGAGATAACTGTAACTGGACTTTGCTAACACCCCAGAGTAAGCCTGCTGCCATCCTCGCCCGTGACTAAGTGTTGCCTAGAAGGCTGAACTTGGGTTCTGGAGAACCAGAATCACATAATGCAACTGACGACACACATTTCTGATTTCTTAGCAATTAAATATTTGACTGGCTTGTCAAGCACACACATGTTTAACACAGGTACAAAAGGTCGCTGCTGTTGGTACCACACCTTATTGCCAGCATTTCACCTACTGGCACACTTGCCTGCCTACGGATGCAAATCAGGCATAGATGCAGCTGAAGCATACATACACTGCACACCAAATCTGCAGACTTTTTAAATAAAACCACATCCCCAAGAATAACTTCTATAGAAAATCTTACGCAAATATATAGAAAAAAAATCAGTAGTTTTCTAGCTAATATTTACTTCATTAGCTTAAGGAGTAAGTCAGTTCCTATGCAATGATTAAATCAACTGTAACATGACACCAGTGCTAAACAGTACATTTCCATTAGTTCCCATTTTAATTTTTTTTTTAAATAATAGAAGGAGATTACATGGTATGGTCTGTCAACAGCATCTTTCAAATACACAAAATTCCAAGTTGCTTAGCCTGTCATTGTCTTCCTGAATCAGAATTTCATTATTCATAGTTATTAATTTCATTACTAATTGCCAACCAGCATACAGATCAGTGCCCAGTGAAGTTTCACATTACTACTTGTGACTTAACTTTTTTGCCCTTCTTTTTAAAACATCCTCACTTCCTAAAAAATCAAGCTCAGGTACTGGTTTTGGTTTTGTTTTCAAGGGAAAAAAAAAAAAAGATAATACTTACCTTGTCCTTTTTCAAAAAATATAATTTTCGATTCTGGAAGAAAATTGGATCCTGTCACCACCATTTCATGGCCTCCATTTACTGAGCAGCTATTGATGCTGTACTTCTCAATCTGAGGAAGTTCTTGAGCAGATCGCTGAGCTTTAAAAAAAAAAAAAAAAAAGGGAAAAAAATTTTTCAAAGTTTTTTT
>VZSF01001713.1:396463-444236 GCA_013398295.1 Chionis minor
CTGAGATTTTAAAAAAAAAAAAAAAAATGGGAAAAGTATTATTCACAGTTTTTATCATAGTGACATTTCTTTTATGATCCTAACTTGAGGAATCAGGGCTGAAACTGACTATTTACATATATGAATCATATTTGTGTATGATTTATCTTTGTTTTTAAAATTAGTTTGAAATTACGTAATTATAGAAAAGAAACACCAAGAAGCCATGAATCCCAACAGTCTCTACTGTTACAGCAAATGAAATTTTCAATTTAGAAATATTGGTTCTAAAATTACTTTAGTATTTTATAGACAAAATGAATTCTAGGAGAAATTCAGATTGTTTAAGGTCGCGTTTTGATTCCTTATTGCCAGCATTTAACAAAAAAACTCTCTAGAAGTTCAGCTGTTTATAAGCTAATACTATATACAGACAAGTAATGGTATAGACTCTCGTAAATGAAATGGTATTAGTTCCTCCCAAAATGAGTATTTATTTTCACTGAGGTCTATCAGCTGTCTCTGCTCATGCACAGGAAGCGCTGCAGCTGCTAGCTGTGTGACTGTAGTATTAAGCTTAAAGGTTAAAACACTGTATTTCCTCAAAACCTTCAGGCTGCCACTTGGCAACTACCATCTTTAAATAAAGATATATTAATTTTTGGTAATATAGCTCTTTACACACAATGCTTTTTACACACACTTGTTATATACAATTCTGACAATAAATATTGTCAGAACGACAATACTACTGACACATACAGAAGACACGAGTATAAATTATGTATAGTTAAAGCAATCTTACAGCATTCAACAGGTATGGAAGCAGTCTGCAGAGATAAGACTTTTCCACTAGGTTGTGGGATGTGAACACGAAACACAAGTCGCACTCTGGTATTCTTTCTTCCAATATCTGTCTCTCCCTTACGGAGCTCTATATCTGAATTGCGAAGTTTCAAAATACCAGCGCAATCGATACTGGAGATAGGTGAGGACGGATGGATCAGAAGAGAAATGGAAGAAAATGAATCAAACTATTGCCAAAATATACTCTGTAAGCCTTTCTTTTGTTAAAGAATGAGAAGCGGTCTCTTTTTTTCCCCATGTTACACTATTTTAAATGTCTGAGATTAGAATATCTATTAGTGTCAAAAATGGCAGCAAGGACCCTGTTGGAACAATTTGTCTTGTAACGTAAACGTCTAGCTATTTCGTTTCTGAACCGTTACAAGATTACGTGTTATTGCACATTGTTGAACCTTCAAAGCAAGTTATTTAACATAGTAAACATTTACAAGGAGCAAGAGACCTGTATTTAGTTCTGCCTTAGCAGGAACTAGAGAATGACAAAAGTGTCCATCAAATCCCAACTACCAGTCCACACAGTTATCATACGAGGCCCCCATACTTGAATCAAGCACCACATACACATAAACTCGTGAGGAGCGTTATGCTGCACGTCACCACAGGTTCAGAGCATTCAAGGGAACTAGAACAAAGTCTCCAACTAGGAAAAGTTAAGCTGACTGCAGAAGTCTACATAAGAAATAAATGTGATACATAAACAAATAATTGTGCTTCACTGCTCACTGACCCTCCCGTTAGAACACAGAATAAACTATTATTTAGCACATTCTATGTAGCAAGACCTGAAAAGCCAGAATAATGCAACTGCTAAAAATAAAAATAAAAAAATCAAAACAAGGAAAAGGCCTACCAAGATAGCAGAACTGAAACCACCACATTCAACAATGAAACAACTAAAATGTATGACTGTGTTTTTCTATGAAAAAGAGCCTTATGTCATTGCAAAATCAAACAAAAACTCTACCAGCCAGTAACCCACGTGCAGTTCTACAAATGTGGAGCCATACGTCTGTGTAGATTGTATGGGGAAGTATAATTCCCAAAGCACTCATCTCCCTGTCAATCTTGGGAGCTTCCCTGTCTCTCTACTCCTTTGCTTCTGAGTACCCAAACACTGGCATGTTTAAAGGCATGTGTCTAAATCATGAGCCATATTTGTGGAAAATATGTTATCCTACAACATTTTTCTTTCACCTTTGCACAAATGGAAAAAAAAAAAAAAGAAAAAAACCACACAGCAAGTAAACAGCTGATTTATGGTGTGACGTACCTGGCTGACATATTATTTTCAGGAAGAAGTGGTATTTCCAAAACTTTTGTGCTGGCGATTATTATCTCTTGACTAGCTGTTGCAACTGTTTTTCCAGTGATTCGGTGCACCTGGTAGAACGCATGAGGTCTTAAGTAGCGATCATCTGCCGTTCCGATGAACATTTGTAGGTTTACTGGCTTGTCGCTGTAGCCCAGGAGCTGATGAAAAAGTAGATGGCGTATTAAAATATTAGTTGACTTTTGCTGCATTCTGTGTGCATAATAGAAATACACAACTAGTACAAAGATTTAAGAGTCAAGGGGCAGTATTTAATTACAAACTTCTTCAATCTCTTCAGAAAACTGAGCACAGGTATCTGTCCCCCAACACAAGTGTCAGCAACAACATTTCCCAAAACAAACGGATATCAAAATGTCTTTATTGCTTTTGAATCTCTCAAAGAGAAAAGAATCATTTTATCTACAGCATTTCTACAGCAAAGCTATGCTTATGTTATAGGTGTATTTCTGATACTGTTTTTAATCCAAGCCAAATTACCAGTTTTACTAAGATAAACCTAGTTTCTAGAAATACTAAAAATACTTGAAAGTTTAGGTTTTTTCTCTATGGAATGCAATAGTGAGTTTTATTAAACTTCAGATGCTTTGTGAATACAAATGTATTATGTTAGGATAAAAAAAATATAATTCATAGCTAGAAAATCAAGTATGGTTGGGGAGCAAAGAAAATGTTTTAACATTTATCAAATTTTTGTTTTTAATTCATGCATCTTTCCTTTTGTCATATATAAGACTAACCACCAAAGCACTCAGTTTTCATAAAACCACCTGTGGCTTGAGTTAACAGTAGTAATTCTAGGCACAAAACACATTGAAACATCAGAGAGAAAAAAAAAAAGCAGCACTCAAGAAAACAAAAAGCAGATAGTTTTATGATAGTACCTTGATAACGTATTGCCCAGAAGATTCAAACAAAAATGTTTAACCAATAGGAATACACAAGTTTCCTTTAGCCACTGCAATTTTAAATCCGAAGCCTATAAAATATCTTATAAAGCCATGAAGTTTACTTCACCTTCCTGCAATTGGCAGATCGATGCACACTGCAAGTTATATAATTTCTAAGAAGCAATGCAGCAAATTTACATTTCATCGACTTGGACATCAATTTATGCTCAAACCGGAGAGGGCCAGACAGTCATTCTTCAGATGTGGTTTTGTCATGTCAATATTTCTGTCTCTAGGGAGAGTTATTTGGTCACACAACAATATTGTCTAAGCTCTTTACAGAACTAACACTTAAAAAACAAACAAAACCACCTCAGTTTAACCTACTTACAAGAGTAATTTAACACCAGTAGTCAGCGGTACAAAAACCCAAAGCACACCCCCACCCAGCCACTGGAAGCACCACTGGAGATTCCTCCTACCTTGATGCACTACTATTGGCAATCAGTTTTACCTACACCACACAGACGCCTGTTTTCTATACTCAAGTTACACCTATGACCTCACCTACCAGTCTGGACACTTTTATGAGAGCTTTCTCCATCAAGAACAGAGATTTGGTTTCTGACAGAAGTCAGGAACTTTACAGAGCCATTGTCAAAGCTTTCAGCCTTACGCGAACGCTTTTGTCCAAGATGTAACACTGATTAATTAATCCAGCCTGGCTACAACAGCACAGTCATATTTCCTTTCCACTAATTTTAGTTTGTTTTGTTCCCGTTTGCCCAATGATCTTAAATGTTAGGAAGAAGCAGAACAGCCAAAATCTAGACCACCTAAGACAAATAACACTAAGCTTACTCAAATAAGCCCAAAACAATTGAGGCTTGTTCTCACCTCTTCATATCCGGCGCACACACAAAATCCAAAATGATTCCTGAGACAGCAGATAAAAATCTACAGACAAGCTACAGCGCGTAACTCTTACTGAGCAACAACATGCACACCTTGAGCAGCTGACACAAAAGCTTGATCGATCAATCAAATACATTATTTGTTACAATCACAGCATTATGAGATTGCTCTCACAGAAAATACCCATTCTGCTTTTTTTTTTGTTGTTGTTGTTGTGAATGGAAAGGAAACAGTTTGGAAGAATTACTGCTTCTGCTGCTCTGCTGGGCTGGGAGATCTCTAGACAATTCCTGCAGTAAGGAGATGGTGCGGCTGTTGATGGTTGTAGACAAAGAATTCCAAACTCCGTTGTCCTCAAAGCTCCTTGCACCCTTCTTGCGAGGTGCACAACATGGCCCAGCTGCTGGGCCTTTAAGGGGTTGGTCCAGTTCGACTTTTACCATAAAGTGTAACCTAATTTGTACTGTGTCGTGCACAGACTGCGAGTGAGGTTGCCCAGGCTGCTTTCTGTTCTTGAACTCCATCAATTCTCAGCCCTCTCCCCACCTGATCCCGGCTACCATCGAGAATTCACACATGCACAGGCAAGCAGAACAAACTGACCGAGTATCGTTAAATCAGGAAGTCGCATCTCCTCATGGGTTTAACAATCCTTCCCACTTCAGACCCTGATTATAATAAAGCAAAAATATCCGCCACAAAAAACCCAAGAAATCTTTAAAAGTCATGGCAGCTTTTACCAAATACAGGGTTCTAGCCTATAATTTACTAACTTCCAACTAATTTCTTACATGATCTCATTTCTTTCCATTTATATACGTATGTCTATTATTTGCAGGCTTTTGTTCTGTCAAATATGTAAAATCTTTTTGTTCTCCCTGGAGTTCTCAGTACAAACAGAGCTGAATCCAGCAAAAAACCCCCAAAAGACCAAACCAAAAAGCCCTCAGCCATGGAGTGGGGACAGACTAGCTGAGCAGAGTTGCTTCCCACGTACATAAATGTGATATCCAAGCATTTACAAATGTTACAGTGGAGACAAAGAACTTCCTGTGACCACCAGTGTACTGACAGGTTTCTCTCCCTTCATCTGTCAGAAGTCACCTGTAAACTACAGGAACACAACTGGACCACAACAAGCTCTACTCCTGTTGTCATGGTGACAGTGGCGTGTAGGGACTCTTACATCCATTAAATAAACACATAACTTCCTTTTTATACTTGACACTGGACTCCAGCATCTTACCAAAAGTTGTTTGTTTTTAAAATACCAAATGAATATTTTCATATTTTGTATAGGAGATAAGAAAATTTAAGGACAAGTATTAGTTTAGCGTTTACAGCAGCCATCTTGTTCCAAGTTCTCAACACTGTGTCTCCACCATCCATTTTCCTCCGAGTTAAAATTAAATCTTAACACAATGGAATACAGCCTGAATGTGACGTTTGTTGAATGTGTTCACTCTAATACTGGGAATTATATAAATTACAAGCCAGACCTATTCAAAAATTTGCGTAACTTCCAAATGGGGTCACTGTGACAAAGCTAATTTCCAATTAAAGCTGTCTTCCCTTCCCTTAACAATGGACACGTACACAGCAGTTCCAGAGATACAAATGATATGAGAGGGAGAAAGGGGGTGGGGAGAAGGGATAGTCCTAAAACTAAGCTGCTCTGTCTACAGGCCGTGGAGGAACTGTCCTCTACGGAAGCCTACACAGAGCAGGAGCAGATTTTGGTGAAGCAAAACAGCCGCCGTGCCAGCAGTCGCACTGGTATTATTGCCTACGTGCCTCTGGGGCCATGTAGTACATGTGAATTGCTCAACCCCACGTCTAACGCTCGTTTTGCTTCCGTTACTCTTGAGCAAAGTCACCCTCTGTGCTCGCCCAGATACGCTGTTGTGAAGACACACAACACGCACAGCGTCTGCAGAGCATGTTGTGGGGTGGGAAGTGGTGGCGAAGTCTGACAAAAACTGACAAAAACTACAGAGTAGCGGTGCAGCAACGGGTCACCCGGTGCGTTTCTGTCGGATGCTGGTGCACTTGGTGACTGTCTCGCATCCCTATAGTGCGCTAGCTGTGCCGAGGCAGGAACTTGAAACCACGTTACTACAGCTTTGGAAGAAATAATAAAACCCCACAACGAGAGCCCACACAGCAGTACCACCTTTAGTCTCTTTCCTTCTGGTTCCTGTATTAAATTAAATGAAAACAAACAAAAAATCCAATGCCCCAAGGAAACTACAAGGAAAAATACCATAATTTTTGTGTGTGCATATATATATATAAAAAAACCAAATATGATTTATATAAAGAATGCACTTCTACAGTAATTTAAAAGAAACCTATGCATATTATAATACAGAAACATAAAAATAAGGCATTTCATAATTAAAAATAATCTGTAATAACATCAGGACAAAACTCTGACAATTTCATACATAGTAAAAAGCCATGTTAGTGTAAACCAGTTTCAAAACAAATAAACAAGCCAACAAGGTGTCCCCCTCCCCACACCCTCGCCCTATGTCAATCTGATGCTTACACTGTAGCTTTGTCTCAAATGAGCTGCTGTAAAGGATCTGCTATGAAATCCTGTCAAAGGTGCTGGAATATATGTGTGTGTGTGTGTATATATATAATGGTTAGGCAGAGTAGTAACAGATTGGCAAGGTAGCAGAGGCTTCATAAATTTATACTTTTACAGATGATTTCTTGCATTTAATCAAGATTTAAAATAAAAAGGCAATAGCATAAAAGAAAAACAATATAAGGCCATAAAGATAATCAATTTGTGCAAGTAAGTGTGGCAATTAAGTAAGCTGGAGCTGGGGAAGAAAATAACCCTGTCTCCCACATTACAGAGTGTAATTCAGGGCCTGATCACATTAACTGGGGCTGCATAAAAAGGCACCACATCACAGTCTTAGGCGAGCAACGAGCAGGTTGCAGAGTGCCCACACGCTTCCAACAGCAAGAGCCAGGAAGCTTAATACGCTATAGATGCTAACGAGACAGCTTTATGCACTCGCTGAAGCTTTGCGGCAGCTGGAGAGTGTCAAAACCAACATGTTAATAAACCAACCCCCAACAATCAACACCCCACCACCACCTTTATTATTCAAATTTGTGCTTTAGAATTAACTTTTCCCCCTTACATCTTGTCTAAGTGAGCTGACAACTCTAGGCACAACATGGATTCCACAAGAGTAAAATCCAAACTTTACAGTGTTTGTGATCCAAGGGAAGAGCCTGTGGGGCCCAGTGAGCCAAGGGGTGGGTAGAAAATGACCCACCAGCTTGTGGAGAGGACGCCTGCACATCCGTGTAATTTCTATGACATAGTCATTCAGAGCCCTCAGCAGAACATCATTACAGCCAGCCCCTGTCACACCATTCCCAGGAGCAGAGGGCAATGCTGGATTACCTTGTTAATTCACCAACAGTATTCCTACCTCGCTTAACCGCAGGCGCAATCAGCCGTTTGCTGAAGAGTATGAAAAGCATTGTGAATTCCATTACAGCAACACTGCTGGTGAGAGTAAGCCTTGGGTGTCTCTCCCTACACAAAACCTTTACGTAGTAAGCAGAGCAGATCTTTCCACCCACCGCACTGGAGACTGAATTATCACAGAATCTGAACTACCTTCTGTTTCCTAGGAATAGTGTCACCTCTCCCCCAAAAGACAGGTGATATTTGGAGCCTGAATTGCCATTATTGAGGCAATATCTGTCTTGTGAATAATCAAGGAGACTTCTTACCCCAAATCAACATCAAACCGGGGGAAAAAAAAAAAAAAGAGACGTATTTTGGAGTTTAAAATGCATTCCCCTTTTAAGCACAGTTTTGTTCTCATTCAAAAAATGCTGATCTTAGTTTCATTAACCTTGTTGTTACCTCATCTGCTTTATGAACAATTCTGCATGTTGAACAGCCTAAACATTTAAGTCGGTAAAAAAAATTAAGTGTACTTCAATGAAAATACCTACATAATTAACTTGAAAGAACAGATACTATATTTTGTTCAAATACCTAATGAAGCCGTGGTATCTGTACCTTTAGTTCACCTTAGTAAAGAACACACAATATATACAAATAAGAACACGGTGTCTCTATACAGACCACAGGTATTTAAGTTAAGAGCACTTTACAACCTACTGGTAAGCGCTGCAGAATCCTCCCGCTGGAGATGCGGTACAACAAATGGCTACACCATCAGCCTGCCCACGATTCAGTCATGGGTCACTTACAGAACGACGGTAACTTAAACTACTGGTTGAGCACCAGGTGTATTTTCAAGTATACCTTTCAGCATTTACTCTATTAATGTGCAATCCTACAGCTGCACACTACAAAAAAAATGTTACTCATTTACTTTAAAAAAAGAGATATACTTCTCTCCCAGGAGCAGCAAACAGCGTGCTGTAGACAACTAGTCAGTTACTGCACGCTGTCACTACTGACCTCTAGAAACCCTCCTCTGTAACAAAATCCTGATACACCACCCACTGCTTTGCCGAGGAAACTCAGCCAAGTTGTTTTTGTGTTTCTATACCGTTTCCATAGCAAAGGTCAGTGCATGCGTAAGTTAAACTAAAGCTGGAAGGCTAAAGACTGAAGGTCACTACAGGATAAGCCAGAAGGGCTTCACGCCAAAGCAGTTCCAGCCCGATTACTATACTGCGCACAGGAAACTCATGCATGCATGCATGTCAATACTTAGTTTACAATTTTTACCAAGTAACTTCAGAGACAGCAAGTTAGCGAGAGAATTTTTTGGATCATCAAGAAGTTGTATTTTATATTACAAACCCATTCATATGTTCTTAATGCACTTACGGAAAATCCTTTAAAAATCGTGTAACACTAGAGACTACCTAGATGAATTCAATCACTGAAGAGAGCAACATTTAAACTTGGGATTTTGGGGCAGCAGTGAGAACCCTGTCCTTGCTCAGGAAAGCAAATGGGTCACATGGAATAAGAGGCATCAACCTGGAAGAAAGAAGTTAGCATTTTTCCAGATTAAATGCAGATTATATCGGGGCCGTATCTGGCTCACATGCCATCGAGCCCATGCTCTGATCTAAAGGAAAGCTCGAAGCTTGCAACACCTGTCAAGCTTACGAGAAGACTTTTTTAGTCTCTAATAGTCAGATGTTTTATCTCCCCTCCCTGCCCTTTTTTTTGTTGTTTTATATTAAGAAGGTTCTGTCTATGTTTTCCATTGATTGTTGCAGGCCAAGTATCACCAATCTCTACTGAAATGTAAATGTTATTTATCCACAAGGTGCGACTCCTTGAGACCTCTAAAAAGACTTGAGAAAAATATCCAACAGAAACCACTTCACAGTAAACAGGCACTTACCAGACACCACTAGTACACTCTGAAATAGTCTGGTTTCCTGAACCAAACCCCCGCTTTGTTTATTTACAAAACCCCCGCTACCTAACAGTGTCCCTGAATCCAGAAGTGATGTCAGGCTTTCACATGCCTACTCTTTCAGACAAAAAGATAAAATAAATTTAAAAGAAAAAGAGAACCAAAACTTGGGGCGGGGGGAAGTTACAAAAATCATTTCATTAGCTAAGTTTTATGGTTGGCAATCAAGCAATACTACAATATTAATGACATTCAGGCAATGCCAAAACCCTTTTGATTGTATTTTTAAAGCAATTTTCCTGCAAAACTTTCCAGCATTTATTAGGAAATTGCCATGTTTAACCAAACTTTCACTGGGGTTTAATACCCGTGTTTTATCTTTTATGTGCCCCTGTCTGCTAATTGAAGAGGAAGAAGATTCTATCAACGCTTTAGTGCTCCTTCGCCTTTGGACAATTAATTCACTGCTTATGGCATTATTGGATTGGTAAAGTAGGCTGATTAGAAAGCAAGCTTTTACATACAAATAGGCCTCTAAAAATAGGGCATAGTCTTGAAATACAAGATATATCGGGGAAAAATTTGGGATAACTTCAGTGAATGAAAGACTCCATGAACAACTCTAGCTTCACCAGATGTACCAGTATCCATGTAAAAATCCTCAGTTCAAACATGAAGAAGGAGGGAATACACAGCTGTGTAAAGAACTATAAGCACTTACTAAGTGTTTACTTCAGATGGAGATTTCCTACGCTTTTCAACACCTTGATATGAAAAGCCAGTTGTAATTAGGTATCTCCTCCTTGATAGTCTCATGGCAGTTGGATGCATTTCTGCGACTCCTGTATTCCCTAGAACAGCCCTCCAAAGCTAAGGGTGCAAGGTAAGGAGGGCAAAAGAGGACAATGAAGGCCCCATTATATGGAGATGAAATGAAAGATAAAGCAGTTCTCTTGAATTAGGTATTTTTACTTTAACTTTGGCAGACTGTATGAGTAAAGATACGGTATAATTCACCATGAAACGTAAACAATCCTAAAGGAAAAGAACTTTCACTGATTAAATTTTAGTCCACTTGTGAAGTAAAATAACTTTTTTAAGTTTCATTTTCAGGAAAAAAGCAAACCATGCCTTTGAAATGTTTCGCCCTCTGAGACAACGGAGATGCGACCCACGAGCTTGGAATCTCTTGGACAACAATTATCAAAGAGGCACCAGTGCACGCCTTTGAAGACTCAACCTTTTTTCTTCAGACATTTCTCCACAAGGATTTCACTTTCGAGCGCTGTAAAGCCGCTTTCCTAGACCTGTGAAGCCTGCTGGTTTAAAAGCTGAAGGACTACCAACCCAACAGCACACCTATTAGCAACCACCTGGGAAGAAAAGCGAGGCATGACTGAGATCCAGAGACATGAAGATGAACATAATTGACCTGCAGTACAACTGGTCACAAATTTATCAACAGTTGCATTTTGAAAAGCCCCAAACAAACTACACATATAAACCCAAGAAATTAGAGTTCAGGGAAGTTACTGAAAGCCAGACTGACCACAGTCATCCCTTGTGGCTTTGCAGAGGTGCAACGAGTGCTGACCTACAATCTTCAATGGACTGTTTAAAAGAAACTGGGGAAATTCATGGAAGAAAACACCATTCAGATCTATTAGGCAATACCCCAACCACCGGCTCAGAAAGTCTTACCAGCACATGGGAATTTTTTTGTTCTTTCTTTCTGATTCTGCAAAGGTTATAATGTTACAAAAAGTGAAATGTCTGATTTTAAAATGAAATATGTTAAACCAAAACAATACCTACTTCCCCTCCCTGAAGTGCAGTGCTATTTTTTAATCACTTGATTATTTGATGTACCTTTCCATCAACTGAGAAGGAAAAGCATGCACATCAAAAAAGCATTCTCCTTCCTCTTTTTCTAAATAAACTTATCGAGTAGACTGACTTAAAGACTTTAAAATAGTACAGTCCTTGGCAATACTGAAAAAAACAGTGAGACATAAAAAGAACAAACTTCAATAAACCACTAGATAGTGCCACAAGTCCAATTTTAAAAACATTTTAAAAGTCATCACAAACAGGTCCTGCAAAGGACTACAGCAAACAAGTAATTGCAAATATTAGTGCGCTAGTGGTCATGATACCGTATGTTTACAAAACACAGAGAACATCCTTCAAGGTTTCAAAACTTGGATTTCTATTTCTGAAATCTCACACTTCTACACGCTCACTCACTGCTTGCAGACAGGATTGAAAGTGTTTTAAATACTAATTTCAGGCATATTTTGAAGAGTGTTTTAGCTCAGAGTACTGTCTCACTCTAAGCTACCTAAAAAAGGAGATCAATTCATGGCTAAAATAGTAATAAACTAATAGTGCAACTTCACACAGCGCCGAATTGCCAGTCCCATCTAACTAGCCATCATAATACACTATCCATCTGCAGTCTGCTCTATGCTCTTGAAAAAAAAACATGCTATCCCTGAAATACCAACTCCCAATGCCAAATTATGCTATGGACAGTTTTCGGACAAGTATTTCTGGGACAGAAATATGTTATTCCCCCATAACCTACAGAAAAAAAAATATTCGTTTTACTTTGGAAAAAAATTTGCTACTTTTCCACATTTTAGTAACCATATGATACTAAAAGCAGACAACTGTGTCATCCAGTGTGGCTTTTTAATGTTTTTCACGTTAATTCCTCTGTTTTCTAGGTTGAGTGTTCAAACATATAGTAGATGCATCAGTATTTTCGTATCTGTTTGGGGATTCTGGAGCAGAAGATGCCCAAATAGTCATCAAACTGTTCTTCAAAGATAGGTATTTTTACAATCTCATCCAAAGGTCAGTGTTTTTCCCATTACAGCCCACTACGTGTTTCACACAGGCTGAGACCTACCTTCTGCCTTCTAGACTTATTTGCAGGTTATTGTCACCAAACAGTAGCAGGCAATTAGAGCTGGGGTACAGCCTGCCTTCCGGTGATGTACAAAACAGGGATGAATTCGACACAAAAATAGAAATTGAAAAGTGAAAGGGAGGAAGACTGGGAAGGGTCATGAAACACAGAAGCAGCATGCTGTTTATTTGGCTTCAAGAACAGGGGGAATTCTGGAATTATACCTGTTATTCAAGTAGTTACACGAATTGGCCACACAGAACACCTGGGAAAAGGTGACGGCCACAGAATAACAGGCCAGGAAACATACACTCATTTAGACAATCCTTCATAAATTTACTTTTATCGTATCACCTCTGACATTCCTCACTTAGATCCTCGCTTGTAGGTTATAGTTTCTTCCACCAGAACTCAGACGGGGTTTGACAGGCTTTTTGAGAACACATTCCTGTTTCAGAATTTTCAAAATAGTTCAAAATTAGTTTATTTTAGCTCAATTAGTTTCCTTTTTCTTCCCTTACAGCTCTTCAGGCATGACTTCATGCTCTGCAATCACTTCAAACAGAGCTGACTTTCAGTCCCTCTTTCACAGGTCTCAAACTTCACACAGGAGGTTACTGTTCGCTCGTCAGTGACAAGAATTGTATAACCACTTAAATAAACTAGTTTTTATTTAACATTTCTTTCATTTTTGCTCTCGCACCCTTCTTCTGCTGTAATACTGCTGAGTTGTCCATATGGATCACACGATGCTTCCCCTCCTCTGCTACTGCAGAATCAACTACAGTAAGAATTTTGCTTATGGCAGAGGAATTGATGAAGGATTCTATCCTTAAACCCTTTGTGGGATGGCAAAGAGACACTTCTGGTACAGGCAAAATTCTTAATAGCTACCAGTGCCCCAAATCTGCCTTGCGTGCATGGGGCAGAAGTGGATTCTATACAGTGTCTGTTGCAGATACATCATCAATTTCAGAATAAATTACCTTTATTGTAGTTCACATCTAGAACTGGCCCTGACTGTGGTAAATGGCCTCAGGACAGATACTCCTCCTTGCACACAGAAGGGTGCTAACAACAGTCCCTTAGTACATCACATTGTACAGTTGTTATCAAGAAGAGTATCATGTAGATCACCTAGGACAGGTGTAACAGGACAAAAGATAAAAAGGAAACACTTCTTGTTTTGCACAACACAGCTTGTGGAATTTACTACCAAAAGATATCATTAAATTTAAAATACTTAAGAAAATTCAGAAAATTGCAGAAGTCGATGTGAATAGCAGGAATGCAGTAAACAAAACAGGTTTGTTTTAAAAAGAAGAAAAGTCATTTTAGATCAGAAAGCTAAGATATAAGAGTAAAAACCCCCAACCTATCCCTGAGAGATCCTTATCGTATGCCCACCTGCTCTAAAACACTTACATGTTTTTGATCACAAGCATTACCCAAGTGAAGTCTCAGGAAGAACTTTAACCATTTTAGATAACAGTAAATTCTCATTCTAGCAAATTGTAGGTGTAACCATATTTTATTATGTAAAAATTGACCTGTGGGAAGGTGGGAAATTCAAGCAATTAAGATCATTCATTTAAGAGTTAAATGAAATGTCGCAGCTATTTGTTTAAAATGCTTCATTAAGTATTCTTGCCTATTGAATTTGAAAAGTAAAGGCAGACAGTGCTCAGAGGCTTTCTATGTCTCCTGACAATGAAATACGAAATTTCTACATAATTTGAACGACCAAAGTTCAACCTGCCATCTTTCTTCTTGCTAACCATTCTGCCAAGTTATTTATCCCTTCCCCGTGAAAACTGTTGGCGTTATCTTGCAGATTCTCTACCAGGGTAAAATAAATTCTTCCAGATAATGTGGATTAGCTGGAACATACTCCCAAGAAAGCAGAGATTAAAATGACAGGTACCTGCTATTTAGAACATTTTGCCTCAAAGGAGCTGAAAACAAGAGAATTTCATTACAGAAGTTGCTTCCTTAAAGTCAATGGACTTACAAAGCAAAGGATGATGCTCCACTCATTTCATTTCCTCACATTTGGAAATAAGCTGATTAAACATACTCACAACAGATGATGCCAAATTTGTCAGAAGCTTAGTCTCCTAGCAACAGGTATGGTACAGTATTAGTAATAGAATAATGACACGCACCAATAGATTAATGGCTTGAAGCTATGTACTTATCTTAAAATCTTTATTTCAAATAATAGATCAAATGCACATGCAGAACTACAGAGGTTTCACAGATGGGAAATTAAACACTCTAGCTTCCGATAAAATAATGTTCAAGAGCAAAACAAATTATGTAGCAAGCAAAAGCACACAGGCCTTCAGGCACCCAGAGATGTGGCAGTTGGAATTGATGATTGTCACAGGTCCCTTCCAACTGAAATATTCTATTCTATGTTATTCTGTTCACCCTTGTCCCTTCTTACCTCTGACCCTGGTTAACATACAATTATTTCACACAAGGAACTGCTGAGTACTTTACTGCAGTGATCACACACTGGTGCAGTGGTGAAGTGTGAGTGGTGCAAAGATAGGAGCACCAAAAAGAAAAGCTAAGTCAGAAACAAACAGTAATGCATATTGTGAACTGGATTTCTGTAATAAGCTTCTAGAAGTGCTGGAAAAAATTTCACTTTTGTATTTAAATAAAGTAATTTTCATCTGCTCACAGCTATTTAGTATTTATCTTTCACCAAACTTGGCCCGGATTTTCCCAGCAGTGAGTAAAAAGTTAATACAAATTGATGTTTTGTTTCATAACAACTTCCTCTCTCCCATCAAGCACAACAATTAATTTCTAATCCAGCTGGAGGAGACCAAATTGCAAAACACAATATTGATTTGCATTTGTATTCATTTTCATTTAGAGAGGCATAGTACAATCCATGTGTTTAAGCATGAGACTGTCAGACACATAAATACTATCCCCATTTTTAAAATGGCATTCTTGTCATCACAAGGTATTTCACAATGCTAATGCAAATAAATGGCTTTTAAAATCATTGGTGTAAGTCATAGATTACAGATCTGTTTCTTCTAACTTGCATCTAGTACTGCAGCTTGGAAGCGTCTAGTTCTGTATGCAAAAGAAAGCCTACATATATTTGTCAAACCTTATAAACATCAGCAAAACAAGTTCCCTTATTGCAAATACCAGCGCATGACACAAGCACCCAAGGGAGGGGAGGGCAGAGTTGAACGCAGTTTGCAAAAGCTCAGCAGAGACTTATTTTGTCAGCTAAAATCTCTCAATACCTGCTGTCATTAACGATGCATTTAATTCCAGTGCCAGCACCTTGGCATATGAAAGTTCTGTCTACTTGTTCTCTACCGAGTAAAACACCACAAAGCTCCACATGAAGAGGTGTGCCCAGTAGACTTTCAGATTCCAGGCAGCCCCAATTTTCTCTAGTTTGTAGCTTAGGTTTCCCTGATAAGCACTTGACCCTGGCCTCTACCGTGCTAAGAAATCTAGCAGGTCTGACAAGAGGAGAAGGTTGGAGCTGGAGAAGGAAAACACTGAGCAAGTTGGTAGGGAACGTGAAAGTTGGATGAAGAGCTCAGATTAAGAATGGAAACAGAAGGATAAGGAAACACATTCAAAAAAGAAGACAGGATGCAGATAACCAACCCTTTTTTGGAGGGAGAGAAAGGGAAGATACAAAGTCTTAAGAGGAAGAAAGGAGAAATGAAAAGGTTCAAGGTAAGCCATCAAGAGAAGAAATGGTTTGATAAATAACCCAAAGAACATGACTAGGAGTCAGGTTGAGAGAAAAAAATTCCTCAGATGAAGAGTTGGAGGGAAGGGATTGCTTCAGCAAGGAAAAAATTAGGAGATAGTTGAAGACATTTAAATTCTCCTGGTACATCTTTATTATTTGTAATAGGTATAATGTTAGAGCTGTTCCAAGACTGATGTAATTACAAAGTATGACAGAATTTGTTTGCCAGAGCGGAGGAATAAATTATAAGGAGAAAAAGCAATAACATGTTTATACTACAGGAGAAAGAGAATGGGGACTCATTACGCCAATCCTATTAGCACTTTGCATCTGGTCTCAAGTTATAACAACTTACTTCCAACTATTGAAATAGCATAAATATATCAAATACGTTTTTAATGCATAGACTGCTACAGTGAAAGACTAAGAACTGAAACCCTGACTGCTATTTTGCTGGAAAAAAACAGGAAATATCCTGGATTTGGGGGAAAAGACAAAGCCTGCTGTAACCTTAATGTAATCAGATTAATTTTTTTTTTCCCTATTTGTCTTACGAAGATTTTATAATTTTCTGACTTGACTTATAAATGAACAGTTAAACTTTATCTTAACCTGGCCTGGGATTAAGATCAAGACCATTAAGCAAGATTGAGGTGAATCAGTAAAGAGACAACACTGCTTTCAGCCAAGGATGTGGCAAACTGATAAATCGAGCCATTTTAAGAAGTCCCACAGTTCCTCATCACAATCTTCCCTGTGTCCAGCGAACGAGAGGGTGGATTCCCTTTCAAGCTGGCACTGTAGATACTAAAGGAGCCGTGAGTCCCAGAATTCTTCCCAGCACAGGCATTTGCGTACACACCTGTACTCTGAGAGTCAGAGCGCAGCACATCCCCGCCTGCGCACACAGTTACACCCACAGGACCAAACCCACACGTCTTTCCCTTCACAGGGAGTATGATGCCAAAGCTTTCTTATGAAAGCCAAGCCTAGTTTATCAGCACCTACAACTAATCCTGAGCTCAACGAAACCTGGATGGTGTTTGCAAAGTATTTAAATAATACGCTCTAGATGCCATTAGCATTTGGAACATTTAGCGTTAGCTGAAGAACCCAGCCAACGCCACTGTTAATGGCAGGTGCCAGTTACCAGAACAGTCAGTCCCTCTGCACCCTCTGTGAGCCCGAGGAGGACGGCTGCCTGCACTACTGCCCTTTTCTTGAAACCCATCAAAACTGTTCTAACAGACAATAAAGCTTGCACGACTCTGGTAAGACAACAGAAATGATGTCAGAAAAAAGAATGCAAGAAATAGGTTTTACTTGCCCTTACAGATAACCAGTCCAAATCTAACGAAACTAAGTGACGCTTTAATTTTTAAGGAGCTAACTACTATTAAACCGTTAGTAATAACCTTTGGCTCGTGCTGAGGAAGAGAATAGTCAAGTCAACTCCAAACATTAAAGTGAAAGTTAACAGAATTTGTGGGTACCATTTCACAGAAATAACCTAATAGAAAAGCAACCAAGAAGCATTTATAGTGTTCAGAAGCCATCTCAACATCAAGAGAAATATGATTTTTAATTCAAACGAAGCTATATCATATTCCAGTATAGCTCCAACTGATCTATTGTCATGACTTTTCTTACCTGCCCCCAAGCACACTTCTTCCTCCTTAAAGTTCACGTTGAAAACATTAAGTAATACAGTATTGCTCTGTGAATCCATGCACAAGTATAAAGCTGCACACAGGGCAAAATAGTGACATGCACTGTAACTGTAGCAAATTGTAAAATTTTAAACACCCAAAACTAACTTATGTATTGAACAAGTTATATTTAAGGGAGAAAACCTTACCCAGGAAGGACTGTGAGCTTCACACACAATGTAACAATTCACGGCATTGCAAATACAAATAATTGTAGTTAAAAATTATCTTCTATTCAAGAAAGCCAGACTTCCTACCTTCACTACAGGGTGTCCTCCAGTAGACGCTTTTACTGCTCCTCTGCTTCCTTCTGTTTCATAGTGAGCTCTGTGATGAGTTTTAGGCTGGACTTCTATTTTCAGTTCACACTGCCCGTAATGACTTGGTAACGGCCAGTCAAGAGGCGGCAATGAAGATGTGCTGCAACCAAGACAAGCACACTGTGGTTAAATGAACAACGCTATTTGGCCACAGGACAAAGTAACTTCACTCTAAAATACAGACAATGACATCACTTTCCTAACAAATGCTGACCAACTAAGAATACCTATTAGCCTACAACTGTTACTTAAAAATTCCAAAATTTTGCTAGTGCATTAGAATCTTCAATTAAGCATTTCTTCTGGGGTTGTTGAGTGGAATTTCTTCCTTCCAATACCTGGTTAAAAGGAAGGTACTGAAAAAGCCCCTGCCCCATATTACCAGTGCTATTCTGTAATGCCTTTATATTAATTTTTTATCCTCAAGTACATCAGCAAGCAAGTTCAAATGTCGTTTGGAGGGAACAATCTAAGTTCAACCTGTAAATCACTAAGTTCTAATTCTCTGCATGATTATCTTCCAGCTTGTTGGTTTTGTTTTTCTAAGATTGGTAAGCATTGCACTTTGTTAACTATCATTAAAATGAACACTGTATGATGATCCAAAATTTTGAAGCTAGTTAGTCCTGTCTAAGCATAAAGACTTAGTGCAACACACAAAGACACCTAAAGTACGTGCTTAGCTTATCCACAGATTATATATACCCTTACGCGCAGTAGCAAAGTCACTCCAGGGAAGAAGGAGAACAAAATGCAGTAATAGAAGTAATATGGAAGAACCTCAAAGGCAAATACACCATGATATCTGTGATGTTTTCATACCTACCCTTTTACCTGCATAGATTTATAGACTTATGATTCCAATAAGATGAACAGTCAGACCCCAGTCAGTAATTACCTGGTAGAGCAAATTACTTTATGAACATTTAAAAGTGAATGTTTATAGCATTGTGTACCAAACAACTATATGTACAAGAAAAATAAACTTCTAGTAAAATAGTTTTGTACTACCTTACTCTGACCAACAAGGAAAGTAAATTAGGTTTTAAAGAGAAGGACCAATATTGGTTTATATCATCATCTGAAAAAGCTCAATTCCACTTCTTTCTGCTTCACAGAAAGTCAAGAAAAACCCCACCACCAATCCATGCAAATTTCCACAAACATGTATAGCCACAGGTCTAAGAAAGATAAATTATACCTTCTGGAGAATTTAGTTAAGACCTATAAAACATATCCACAGTTGAGAAAGAAGATAATGGCCGGACTGAACGAAAAAAGAAAAGAAAGCTCTGTCTTTAGCAAGTATCTGGACGGACTTGGGCTCAGCCTGCAGCACCATATATTTTATTACAAAAATCACTCTCACTAAGCATGGAAAAAAGGGAGAAGAAATGGCACCACTTGCTGGCCTCCACCTACAGAAGAACAACCTACAAGACTGTTGATGTGATGCTTCATGGAGTACCTCTACCGGGCACTTCAGGAGAGTGCTAAAGTTGTAACATAAGCCTTGTCTCCAGAAGCACCTTTCCAAGAGCAACGGGAAGAACAGGAGTTATTTCCCTTTCTTTACTGAAAGAAGAACTGCGAGCAATAAATCATCTCCATGAGCAGTCAGTGTACAGCAAAGACTCTGCTTCCCCCAGTAAAGAGGTCTGATGACGGGTCCTTCCACAGCAAGAGTATTTACTAGGCAGGAGAGAACTGGTGATGTCAGCAATAAAAGAGGAAACTGGCAGGAATGCAGTATAAGCCAAATCCTTCTGGATACCTGCCACAGGCCAAGATGTCCTGCCTAAATACTACTACTGGCTATCAACTAGACCTTGCCATTCACTTTTATAGCTACTGAAGGAGAAGAGGACTCAAGTCTTCAGTCTGAAAAAGGAAAGAAAGTGTCAGGATTAGAAGATACTAAAAAGTTTTAAAAAAAATGTAGCATGCGAGAAAATGTTCTTTAGTATTTCTGGAAACTTTTTTCCCCTCATACAACCAAATATTCTGTCAAAATTAATGGTATACACAGCGAAGAGGTATGATCCCTAAGAGAACTTGCTATAACACACACGCCACAGACGAATTACCAGAAGGTATTACTGAAACTTTAGTAATAAATTCATTCAAGAAAAAAAGTATTTGTTGCTTTTGTCCACTCACCATACAGCCTCTCAGACAGGTTTACTCCTTCTGCAATCAACTAATAAAGAACACGGCACAAGCTGTATCAGACTCCCATTATCTCCTGAAAAAATATTTGGAATACTAGAACAAACACGGAGACAGGAAAATAACCAAGTCCCAAGATTTTGTCATTCTTTGAAAACAAATAGAAAATATCAGCATGAGAGAGCAAGCAAGCCCACAACGCATGTGCAGGTGCCTAAAACATAAAAAATGGGAAAGTTTTCAAAACACAGTAAATTACATAGCCTTTGAGGCTGTGTTGCATCAAACTGATGTTTTCTATACGTAGCAGGCTAGAGAATTACAGCTGCTTCCCTCTGGAGTTTGATATTGGGCACCCAAACTGTTGTTTCTCTCTGAATATTTTTCTTGCTGTCTCCGTAACCCTCAACTTCTCAGCAGCAGTGGAATCTTAAAAAGTTTTAGGGTACACTGTCACACACCTTTCTGCCCTGTGATGATATCAGTTTAAAGTATTTCTGCTTCCACATCACCCTTTCACTTTTTTTGCTACGAATGCTGTAGAGATACACATCAAACTAGACCAGTGATCTAACTTTATTTCATTTTGAAAGATAAATTTTTGAATCCTATTGATTTACCGGAGCCCCAGTTGTCTCCACAGCTTCTTCAAAAAGAACTAGTGGGAGGGAGGCAGGGTGGGAATTCCCTAGCCAGCACTGTCACCTTCTGAGTCACATGAACCCACAAGCTTGGGCAATAAATAAATTAAAAAAGTGTCAGAATACAGTCTACAAACTCTTGGAGTTTTTTATACTATGCAGAAATTATTTCAAACAAGAAGAATCATCGCAGCTTTTGAGGGGCAAGAGGTAACAAGTTTATGTATATCTTGAACACTTTTCAATATGAAGCAACACTATTTTTGTGCCAGATGCTGGATACGGGAAAGCAAGTGGGAAGCTCTCAGCTTTATTGCATTTAATCATAGAATCATTTAGGTTGGAAAAGACCATTAAGATCATTGAGTCCAACTGTTAACATAGCACTGCCAAGTCCACCACTAAACCATGTCCTTGAATGCCGCATCTATGTGTCTTTTAAATGCCTCCAGGGATGGCAACTCAACCACTTCCCTGGGCAGCCCGTTCCAGTGACTGATAACTCTTCCGGTGAAGAAGTTTTTCCTAATATCCAATTTAAACCTTCCCTGGCACAACTTGAGGCCATTTCCTCTCATCCTGTCACTTGTTACTTGGGAGAAAAGACCGACCCCCCTGCCTACACCCTCCTTTCAGGCAGCTGTAGAGAGGGAGAAGGTCTCCCCTCAGCCTCCTCTTCTCCAGGCTGAACAACCCCAGGTCCCTCAGCCGCTCCTCAGGAGACTTGTGCTCCAGGCCCCCCACCAGCTCTGTTGCCCTTCTCTGGACACGCTCCAGTGCCCCAATGTCCCTCCTATACTGTGGTGCCCAAAATCAAACACAGTATTCAAGGTGGGGCCTCACCAGTGCTGAGTACAGGGGGACCATCACTTCCCAGTCCTGCCGGCCACACTATTCCTGATACAAGCCAGGATGCTGTTGGCCACCTTGGCACACTGCTGGCTCATATTCAGCCGGCTGCTCCTCCCCAAGCCTGTAGCACTGTATGGGGTTGGTGTGACCCAAGTGCAGGACCCAGCACTTGGCCTTGTTGAACCTCACACCATTGGCCTCGGACACTGATCTTTACTCAAGAAAAATATTGCTCAGTCTATACTATTAGGTGAGGATCAGCAGTACAACTGCTAGCCTTTTAAGTCACCACAGTTATTTTATCAGTTGTAAACCGTGCGTTGAACTCCAATGGTCTCTGACAGTTCAGAACTTACATAAGTTCAAAGTTTAGTGCTGCATTACTCTTAAAATGCCTGCAACACGGCCAAGAATGAGCTCAGCTGCTTCAGAAATGAGCAAAAATTTGGTGTTACAAAAATATCTGTCTCCCTCAGCTTACACACAGCACAATAGTATTTGCATTATAGAAAAAGCCATCTAACTTCGCAATCAGAACCCAGAATCCACATCAGCTGCTGACTGTGGGGTTTTTTCAACTCATTTTAGATCCAAAAAATTAAAAGAAGCAAGAACCTTTGTTACTTAACAGCTCTCACTTTTCAGACTTGATGGGGGAAGAACATATCTGCAGACACTTCCACACGTTTTATTATAAAATCCTACCCGGTCCATCGCTAAATTACTGTTACAACAGCTTGTGACTTAAGTCTTTTACAGAAGTTTCTCTAATTTTTTGTTTTCTTTAAATGAGTAAAAAACCTTATTAACAATGCAGGAACCTAATAGTAGAGCACCAAAGCACATCTCAGGAGACAGAAATAATGAGTGACAGTAATTCTAAAACTTTCATTAAATCAAATCTTAGCATGTTGTTGAAACAGCACCAATCTGTAAACCTTTTTCCAGTAATACCAAGAGAGTTTTATAATCTGATTAATGCAAGCCTCCAAAAGCTCGTACTCCTATCGCATCAAGATTAAAGGCTTCAGAGAACAGCAGCTATTAAAGGAAATTCAGAAGTAAAGAAGGAACCCTTCAGTAACATCCTCAGCAGAAGCCACTGCATTTAAAATTATCGCTTCAGTGAATTTAACAGATACCTTCTTCCTCTGCAAGCATTCTCTCTAAACCAGAACTGATTCAGGCTGCACAAATGGATGAGGGAACAGCTATTGTTCAGCATACGGACAACCAAATGTGTCCACAAGGGCTTCGGCATTCAGACCTCTAGGAGTTGGGACCCAGCTGATGGGTTCACAGGAAGAAATGAACCCCAGAAACCAGATGGCTTGTTTGCGTTTGACTATGGCCCCATAGCAGTACACATGGGACAGAAGGAAGAACAAAGGCTATGAGAGCCACTAGAAATAATCCAGTTAAAAACTTAAAACAGTTACCTTCCTTTTGTAGCATTCTTCCTGGGTAATTCCTTGGCCAAATAGCTGGGGCTCTGTGCAGACAAACTGCTAATGCTGGTACCTCAGCTGAAGCACATGTGCAATTAGCTCAGTTTTAATCTAATGCTCTCCCAGACTCCTAGCTTAGAAAGTTTTTGAACACAGGTGGAACTGATATAAGAACTCATCTTAGCCACTCTGTATGAACATGCTCCTGCCTCTCTGTAGTCATGAATTCTAGTAACAACCTTTGGAAGGTACCCACTAGGATCCCAACATGCTTGCGGAAGTTCTTATTTCCTTTGTTGGTTGAGATTCAGAGATCTCCTACAGTGATTCTTTTATTATTTCTTAGTTGCAGCAAAAATAATTTTTCCACTTACAGCTCCTCCGAATACATGAAAATCTGTCATGGTGGGAGAAAGCTCACTGACCATACAATGGATATTCCACGTTTTCCTCATCCCAAATTTTTGCGCAGATTAACCAACAGTGTATCCTGTTACAAGTCAACACAGCAAACCCCCGAGAATCTCAAATTGTAACTATGATCCAATACTATGGTCCTTTTCCAGAATGCTTCTAGAGCCAAAATACTGCTGTGGTTGCTCTTTACCACCTAGAACAAAGCAACGTTTTCCCTGGTGTAGTAATTTCAGAGTTAAGAATTTTGGGGCCATTCCAGTTGTCACAGTGGCTTATCAATAGACTTTTAAAATACTGTTTACATTCAAATTATCACTGTTCTACTACTAGCAGACCCACAGTAATTATGCTTTCAGAGTACTGCTACAGTATAGTGCCAAGTAAAATCTATATCATTGCAGAACAAAGTAGAGAGCCGAATCACATGTACAGCACAAGGGTCCCATATCAAACACTATCTGAATTTCTCTGGATTCATAAGTGGAGTGTAAACATTACAGCAATAACCTAGCTTATTAAAAATTTAAGAGGTTCAAAGTTCGGTTGCTTGTCTCACTTAAGTGCGTCCTTATCTTCAAAGTCAGCAATTGGCAAATATTTTCACTTTAAAGTTTTGCTAACATAGCATAGCTGGTGTTATTTCTATTTATCAAAATAAGAGGAAAACCAACTAACAGACAAAGTTTGCCTATTGTCCACTCAAAGATTTATTCTTCTTAAAATTAAGATGAAATTCCCAACAGTTATGTTAAAAATTGAACATAATTCTGTTCCTCTCTAGTCCCCAGACTTTCAAGAGAATAGTTCAGGGAAAAGAAGCAAGTATTCGGCCATCGACCATTTTATTTAAGCTTTTTTTTTTTTCCCCCTGAGAGAGTAAGCAACATTGTCAGCAATGCTAGTTTCTAGTGATAACTGCGTGATAATTGCAGGTAAAATACTATCAAGTTGCCATTAAACATCCATCACTAAAGAGATTCCCGAACAGTAAATGTATCTATCAAAGCCTGTTTGTTCATCGCCACTGGAACAAAGAAACTACTTGATCTCCCATCACTTCTCAGTGCTCTAGATTAAATTTGTGACACAGCAGTCTGAAGACACTAGTTCATATAATAGTTTCTAAATCAACGTGTAAATCTAAGAATTCCATGAGGGAAGACACAGTAAAAGACACTAGATTGTATCTCAAGATTTTTGCCCACTAATGAACATTGCCTGGTTATCTACCAGACACAAAAGCACCATTTGTTCCCACCAAATAATTCAAGCCTTAAAGAAAGAAAGAAAAAATGACCGACTCATTAAGTTTAATACCCTACTAAGTGCCTATTTGCTTGAGACACCAATTAGATTCTCAAGATCTACCTTGCAGAACCTAAAACTTACTGTTCCACCAACCACTCATGTTAAAAGTCTTAAGTTTAAAGCAGAAGAAAACAAAACGACAAACCTAAAAGCAGAAGTAACAGATTTGCCACCATTTTATTTTCAGTTGCATCACCCTGGACCAGTTTTCTAACAAAATGCCCCAATGTTACCAGCATTGGTACTGGCCATGTCTGTGAACACAGTAACCATGGTTGTTAACACCATAAATGTTGCTGAGCTCTTATGAATTGTACTTTTATTGACAAGTCCTCACCAAAAGTATTATATTATAGTAATTGCTCACTAGAGGTTTCTGGGTCATCCCTACGCTCTTTTTATTCACCTTGATCAAGTTTAAAAAAAAAGTATTGTAAAACAGACTTTCCTTTTTTTTTTTTTTCCTTCACACTTTCTGGAAATCTTACAAACGGTGATCCTGTTTCAGGGGAGACGGATCAGACACAGAAGAGCTATATACATTGTAACCGAGAACATTAATTTCTGTAAAGCAAGTATGAATATCACTTCAAAATACTATTTGCTACTCATCTTTCTAACACAGCAGCTTTGTACTCAGGGAGGCTGACTGGAATCTAAAAAAGGAAATTTTAATAAAAAGGATCAGTCTTGAAAAGGTTCCCAATATTACATGGTTTCATAAATATTTACTAAATACCTGTTAAGTAGAAATTTCAAAGTTTCAAAGACTTAAGGATACATTTAAAATAATTCATGTGAGCTTACTAACGCCTTTCAGATGGTGCCTTAGCGTGAGCAAGCTGATCAAATTTAGGTATTTGAATATGAATAGACTCTAGGAATAAATACTACTTCTGGTATTCTTCTAGACTTTTACAACCTATACTGACATAGGCTGTCTAAATAAGAAAGTGAGCCTGAAGCATCTATGTTTCACTTCCAACAGCCAACACAGTATTTGGGTAAGGAGTGAAAGAAAAAGATAATCCAATTTATAAAATAATCTGAAACAACTTCATGCAAAAGCCTAGAAATATGTCTTTTAAAGAGATTTTTGAAAAAAAAAACCAAACCCCAACAGTTTTTTCTGTGAGTAAAACTCCATCTGTAACAGTAGATGTGCAAGAAAAAGTCATAAACCCAGCATCTTCATGAAATGCTGGGGTAATAAGCAAATGCGAAGGTCAGATGCATTATCACTACACTAACATCCCCAAAAGAAAGGGATTTTCCAAGTGGAGGGGGAAACATGAGACACACAGATAAAGCGATTTCTTATCCATCACTGTGTGGGGAGGCTCTGAGGTGGGAGAGATGCATCTTAAATAACAGTAACAAGAGTTACAAGAGTAACAATGTTATAAATAAAACTTCAAACAACTTCATTGCAGAATATTCTGTAAAATGATCAATTTAATCTGCCGTTGAAATTGCCAAGGTACTTGGTTAATGGCATCATTGACAGATACCGTCATTATTCCTAGATACAGAAGACACTACCTAGCTCCTTTTTACCTGTTGGAAAGAATTGTTGCAATGGTTCTGTCCATTGTTTGTCACTTCTCCAGACTTATCTTTGACAAGGAACCAGAAACGTGACTCAGGGCACATAATACACATACATTTTTCACATTGCACTGGCAGTTTATGGATTTCTGTGACCAAATAACACGCTGTCATCTAGCAAAATCACACAGCATCTGAAATATGACTAAAATGCTCAAAAGCATGTTACACATTTTAAAGTTTTAAGTATTGCACACTTACTGAAGACAGAAGAAAGAAGGAAAACATGGTCAGGACCTAGTAAACTAAATTACAGATTTACAAAACTTTAGACAGCATTCCGAGAAGAAGGTGCTACCTGCACCTTTCACACTGTCACACGTGAGGTAAGTTATCCCCACTTCTACCAGTGTCAGTGTATTCCAGCGGAGCGTGCACACTGGTCAGAGTCACTTCGTATGTTTGGAATTAATACTCCAGATTACTCCATGCACTAATTTGTACTTAACAATGCAATCAAGAAATTTAAAAAGCATATTAATTGTAATACTGTCCTGGTTTCAGCTGGGACAGAGTTAATTTTCTTTCTAGTGCTTGCTGTGTTTCAGATTTGGCAAGTTTGGGGTGGGTGCTTGCAATCACTGCTTGGAAAGGTACCAGTTCACTGGATGGTGAGAGTGACTTGTGTCATTATTATTACCGCTGTTGTTATTTTCCTTTTCTGTTACTGTTCTATTAAACTGTCTTTATCTTCACCCACGAGGTTCAGGTTTTTTCCCCTCCCTTTCCTTTTCCCCTCCTTTTCCCCCTCTTCTGGGGGCATGTTCCTAGCTGCCAGCTGGGGTTAAACTGCAATTAATGTATCACTAAGTATAATATAGATTAAAGACATAAATTGCAATTAATATCTAACTCTTTATGACAACTGAGGTGCTCGCTTTTGGTCACCGTCATAAACCATTTAAGAAAGAGTGGATCTTCTTGCCTTTCATTTTTATTCCTAAAACATAAGAGTCAACCTAGCACCCCTACTTTATAAGCATCAAAATTATAAAATATTACATGACAGAATTAAATTTTTTATCATACTGAAGATGCATACGCTCACAGCACCCACAGAACAGGCTACAGCTGCTAAGTAGTTCAACATTTCACTGAGGATACAGCTGCCAATGCAGCCATTTCCACTAATTCAATAGTCAGACTACATTTTTGGCAGCAAATGTATACAGTTTAATTTTTTTATTTAGTTCACATGCAATAGGTGTAGTCTTTATTGTCTTCTGTTTTATATTCATATATTTTATATTTAGAGGTCTTCAGTGCCAGCTTCTGAATAAATTCTGACATTTAAAAAATATTTTTACTTTTTAATGAAAACAGTAAAATTGATTTTTATTCAGTTCTGCTCAGTTCTCCCTACTAAAAGAGGAAGCAACTTTAACTGAATATCTATTTTTATAACTATTTTGGTCATCCCACAAAAGAACCTTAGATCCATATCCCATCTTGCCACATGCCTATATGTTCATGTGCTTTTACCCTTCAGTAGTGCTCACCTTGTATGGACTATGTTAGCCTGCGAGCTACCAAAAATGCCAAGTTAAGACTGTAGAGTGTCCTACATAAATATAATACAAGTCCAAAATACACAATTAAGGAAAAAATCGTTGTTTTAGTTACAATGAAAAGATGCTAGTAACAGACTGAAGAGTAGCAGCCTGCAACAGAATTAAAAAAAACAAAAACCCAAAAACCCACAACCAAAACCAAATTCAAGATAGTTAACGTATCTGTCAACACAATAGTTTCAGATCTGTTAAGACAGAATTTTCCAGCTAGCAGCTTTGCATCTTTACTGTTAAACTTCACATTCGTGAACAGTAATGCGGAATAAAGAAAGAAGAAAAAAAAAGAAAAAGAAAATCACTTTTACTCACTAAAATCAATGCATTTCTGAGGACAGGAAAAATGACAGTCTGGCTATACAGTTATGCAAAAATGACAAAATGGCTGAATAAGCATTATTTAAATATATTTAGATATTAACAATCTAAGCTAGTTAACAACTTCTAAAAAATTTATACAAAAATTAGTTTTAAAATTAACAGAAGTTTTGTATTACTAAAAATAATGAGCCTTCTGTGTGACACTGACATACCACCACATAGGAATATGTTCAGCAGTAAAACGGAAAAGTTCATTGTTAGAACTCAGAACTGAAGTCTCTTTGACAGTACCCACTAGAATTTACTCTTCAGGAAGCTCTTTAAAACTATGATTCACTCTTATCTTCCATTTGTTTTAAGGATGCTTCACTGTGCCCTGAAAGTACTGGTTTATATTCTACCCATCTGTGTTCGTGACTTCCTTCTTAGGTACTCAATAGTAAAAGTTACAGCTGAATTTTCTCCATTAGTTCTCTGCCTAAAACATGCGGGGAAAGGGTCAGCTATAGCAATCTTTAAAAGATGACTGAATGCTTCGGTATTCCACAAGAGGGACACCCCTGAAAACACTCATGTACCCAACAGAGAACGAGAACAGGTATTCCAAAACATTTTTTGCAAGAGACTTGTTTATCTGACAAGTAATCAGGAAATAATATATCAAGACATTAAAATGAGGCAAGAATGCTATCCGAATTTGGAAAAGGCCACTAGAAGGGGGGATTACATAAAAACTAGCCATGAAAGCCAGCATCCACTTTTCAACAAGTTGTGCTTTTGAGGGAGGTTCACGAAAAGAACACCTCTTCAGTAAGCTTGGCTTACTGGGCAATAGTTAACTCTAGTTTTCTGCGAAGAATGTAAACTCTGAGAGCCAGGAAAAAAAGCGCTTCCTATTGGGCATCTCTGAAGCTTGGTCAGGAACATTTCTTTATTTTGCTTCACTTACTTTGGGGGAGGAAAATTTTAAAACCATGAATATTTTTTAAGTAACTCTTTCTAAAATTAAAAAAACAGTGTGAAAACAAGTGCTTTGTAAAGATTACTTTGCAATGAGAAGAACACTATATTTTGTCATTAACTTGCAAGATTTAAGCTTTGCCTTTTTGAAATTAAAGCATATATGTGGAGAATCCTACGCCGTTTCTCCCCCAACCCTCCCTAAGAAAGAGGAACTGTTTCATCCACTACCTCCTTGAAGATCAAATCTTACACATTGCCTGTGGACATAATGGTACTATTTAAATCAAAGTTTTTTTAAAATCAATACAGACTAGCATGGAAGCGCTGACATTTAAACCTATACTACAGCTTTTATATGGATAATTGTGCTTTACAGATATTAATCTAGTGTACCTTTCTTACACAATGTCCACATAAAAAATGTCCACACCTGCTTCCTCGCAGTACCTTCCTACCCCTTGTATTTTAAAACCTAGTAGGGCAAGAAAAAGATTCAGGAATCAGATGGATAACTTGAGCTGAGTAATCACAGTATCTGTCCATCCAGCAGCAACGCTGCCTAAGGAGTTCTCATTTCCACTCCACCCACCGCATTGTACTGGCAAAGTGATTCCAGAAGCTATATGGCTGGAAAGATGACAGAACTGCTCCATCTAAAACGTAACAGAATGGGAAGGAGGGTGATTTTTTCCCCCAACCAAATTACAGTTCCCTCTTCAGAGCCGCCACAAACCACCCTGCTAGCACAACAGGACTACAAAAGGAAAAGAGCTAGTTAACTCAGCACCGTGATGGTGGAAATACCCTCAGAACTACAGCCCAGAAATCAATTCTTTCTGGATGATTTTCAGTATGGCATGCAAATTTTTTTCTCTATTCTACTTCTAGAATTCTATCAGCCCAAAGAAGCAAAGTAAAAACAAAAGCAAATAAACTCCCTACCTCTTTTCTGGTCTCAGAGTTTTACAAAATCCTGTAAGTCAGGTTTCTTTAACTACATTAAAATGTTAACTGCTCAGATTAGACGGAACTGCAAAGCATGCACAAAATCTGGAGATATTTGATTCAGCTGAGTTCTGTGCACGCATGTAAACAAACTTTATTTAAATAAAACTACTGCTACGTTACAACGCATCTACTGTATTTTTAAAAGATGAAAAAGATGGGTATTTACTATCTCAACTTGTTTATTCCTAGTTGTATGATTCACCTGCCTACAAGAAGTTTTCTTGAAGACATCTTAGTGCATCACTGGAATATAAGCACATTTATACGTCTATTTAAGATGCACAGGAAGGGAGAAATGGGAGGGAAGGACTTTCTGATTACTTACCGAAATATAGGAGTATGACCAGGCTTTGGTTTGTTCCAAGTAAAGTGCGAAGGAACAGAAAGGAATTGGTCTCCGGGTAAATCTTTTTTCAAGGTGTGCTGAGATCCAGAGCAATCATCTACTGCAGTTTCAAGGGATGACGATAAGTTACCCTGTTCTTCAGGACAGATATCTATTTTTCCAGATAAAGTGGCAGTCTGATCCTCTGAGGTCTTTCTTGTTTTTAGAGGAATATCAGTCTCTGTACAGCACTGAAACGGTGAAAGGCCAGAATTAAGGCCTTGTACATTATGAATGGAAGTGTTTAACCATGTGTCTTCTGTTATGCTTCCTCTGGGAGAATGGCCAGGTGACGGAGTTGGAGAATGGTGAGGAGAGAGAGAACCAGCATAGCAAATCTCAGCACTGGAGTGTCGCCGTTTCCCACAGGGGGACGTAGGTCTTGATGAAGGCCTTGATGTTGGTCTAGGGCTTAGCCAATTTTCATCCGTAATACTAGTTCTAGGAGAATGACAGGGAGACTGTCTAGGTGACAAGGCATGCCCAAATCCATAAGGCTGCTGCCAAGATTCATCACTGGGACCTCTCGGAGAACCACCAGGAGATGCCAAAGGAGAGCCAAGGGTAAATCGAGCGGCTGCTTCATTTAGCTCCGAGTCTACATCATCATAAACATGGGAAATGGATTCACAAGAGGAAGCATCTGAAAACCAGCTTCTGGACGAAATGCTGCTGGCAGGGCTTGGACTAAGGGATGATTCCCTGTACGATGGCTCAAGAGGAAGATAGAGATGGTCGCGTGAAGGCCTTTCCATATACTCGTTTTCTGTGCCATTTGTGTGCAATTCATCTTCATTGGCTTCAATCCCTTGATGACAGTTAGGTGAAATAGATGTAATTTGAATACTAGGGCACTCAAAGGGTTTGGGTCCACCTAGTGGACTATATTTGGATTCCGGTACCTCACAAGTTCCTTCATAGTTCTTATGACTCTGAAGTCTCGTAGGTGGTGACAGAGGAGAGGAGTGAGACTGCAATCCATGGCGAGGAATACAAATTGGCTGATTTACAGAGGATGATGGCTGGTCTACATTAAAGATGTATATGGATGCACAGTCATCTGATTCAAGATCTAAAAACAAAATTAAAAAAAAAAAAAAAGAGGAACACAGTCAGAATGCAGTACTTGAAAACGCAATAAACAATACCCTTTGTTTCCCAGGTATGGCCTGTTTTCAACATCCTAGATGTTCCCCATTACACCTGCCACACAAAATAAAGCTAATTCTTAAATTTCCCCCAGCCATATTTACTGCTGAATACGACTACAGCATAGTTTTCTGTCATAAATCTTGTTTTCAAGCAGATTCCACAGTTTATACACATCTTCAGTGGTTGAAAATGTAATACACACAGAAAATGGGTTCAAAATCTTAAAATGATCTAAGCTGGAACACTCAAGTCAAACTTTATCTTCCGTAACTACATTCCATTCATAATTAAATATTTTTAATCATAATCCATTAAAATTAACCTTTTTGACATGAACAGGACTATGATGCTTGATGTAAGCCCACTAGTCAATACTTACAAGCACCGGAATACTGCATACATAATATTTATCTCCTTTAACACTAGAAAGCATCTTACAGTGACTCAAACTTCAATGAAGATTACAACAACTGAAAACATTCGATCCAAAAAGGCCTAATAAAGAGTATTACTAAAGATATTACAAAGAATCTTACTCCAAAGATCTTGTTTGGTTGCTTAGAAAACCCTCAAGTCCCAATCCCAGAGAACAGCATTTTTCAAGTGCAATCTCATGAAGCTTGAGTGCAAATTGTTCAGCATAAAAAAGACAAAACAAAATATTCTCAGACCTCACTAACTTATCCAAAACACATGAAATACTCCAAAGGAAAACAAGCAATTGTGAGAGAGTGCAAATCCAGTTAACAAAATCAGCGGCTTTGTCTGAGAGAACTGAAGCGGATTGTCTTGCCCCACTTCTCAATATTGAATTAACTGACAGTACGAGACATTTGTCTGAAACAAGAGTAGAAAACACAGCTTTCTTCTTATTTTGTAACCACTACGCTTCCACTCTTATTTCTTTCCCTTTGTAAAATAGAGCCTTCCCTCTATAATTACAGCAAGCAAGTATGCAGGAGACCTCAGGCAGTTCACTAGTCTACCATCTCCCAGCAGATGAAAATAAATGTCCTTGGACCACCCACACCAGACACTGAAAGTAGTCTCAAAATCTATTTACAATATTGTCTCTACAACCTGAGTAATTTGTTTTAATGCTGAATCACTTTGAGAGCTTTTGACCCATCACTAATATTTCACATCATTAAAATTATAGTTTCTAAGGCTTTGGAGGAGGGAGTATTTTTTTTTAAGTTTTGGGGGGTTTTTTCAGTAGTAGGGGAGTATTATAAAGAAGGATAAATGTTTCTGCAGACTAAAATGCCCCTGTGTCAAATGTGACAATGGGACATCATGTTCATACAATTATTTTCCATAAATCCAGACATGGATGACATTAATTGCATCTCTGGGCATTAGCTCTTTTTTTTTTTTTTTTTTTTAAAATGGTTTTTATCCTGAGTATCACTAGACTATTAATATTTGTTTTAAAATAAATCTAGTCTCTCTCACAATCAGATAAAATATCCAGACAGGAAACCATGTATTTTTAGGCCTTTCCATGATGAAAAAATTGAGTATGTTAATGAAGTGATTCTGTTATCAGTTTCACTAATAGCAATCAGCTTAAAATTAACTAAAACAAAACCAAAACAAACCAGCATCTCCTCAGAGACAACAAGAAAGCATTTTCAAATGGAGAGAAAGCATAGTGTTAACCAAGGAACAGACTAAGTTCCTCAGACTTTAAAAATATAAATGGCTGAAGGTTCATGGGCAGGGAGCAGCTCTATTAGTAACCTATCTATTAAAGGAGGCACAAAATTGCATTTAAGACTAATACTATATAGTTTTATAAGCAGTGTGTGATTTCATATGTATTACATATAGTTATATATATCAATTATCCGTATTATATAATTTTACCATGAACTACTATTATATGTGTTAAGAGCACAAGAAGTTGGTATAGGTTAATTTTTAAGTGTGCACACCCTGAAAGGATCTGGCTAGTCAGGAAGGACTATTTTGTATATCATACAAATAATTAACACAAGTCACCACATTGAACACTATCAAAACTGCATTTCCCCATCCGTTCACTAGGATAACAAACATTTTTAAAAACTTTAACTGGGGGTCTTTCTTTTTGCTGTTTCCCATCACAAAACATGAAATGTAGACAGTAGAGGTTTTCCACATCTACCTGTTTCCTAACACATTATCAGTATCAAAAGCATAGGTCGAGGGAAGAAAAAGGCAATCCTAATATAAGCAATTATCCAGCTACTTAAAACTTAGAAATAAAACAGTTACAGGTACAGAAATTTTGAAATAATAATAAAAATGTTACAGGAAAACAACAGGTGGAAGTATTCAAGTTCTGTGTATAACCAGTTACCGTCATTAATGGCTTTAGGAACAGTAGCAGCACAGCAATAATCAAGAAATCTTAAAATATTTAAGACAATTGGTTCACTTTTGGTGTCACTGGGATTTACAAAAAGCAGATGTACATTCAAAATTTAAGTTTCGTGGAGCTGAGGTGGAGTGCTCAGAGTAGCACAGACTTAGCAACACCAGCTGGGAAGAACTGGAGAAGAGATGGAGAAGAAAGGAGAGCACTCTGTTGCTTTCAGGCTTTGTTGGTCCCTCTCCACGACAAACAACTTCTGAGTTTGGCACCAAGCTCTCCCATTACCCCTCCCCGGCAGCGTACACGCACACACTCAAAAAACAGGAAACTAGAAACCTAAAGTAAGAATTATGTGTCTAATGAACACCAAATCCCAAAAGCATGCTTAAAACCATTGAAACAACATATTTTGAAGCCTAAATCACTCAAACCATTTTCACACACGATCAATAACAGGTAGATTTATTTTAGTTTGCACACACAAACCCTCCCCCTTATAGCCAAGTGTTAAAATAACTTGTTAGTTGCTCATATGAAGGACAACACTAACTACTAAGACCTTTATAAATCATGTCATTAATTCTACTAGACTATTTACCAATAATTATTTTTGTCCTATTAAAGACTGCAGAGAGAATCCAACCTGGAAGCAGCCTCTAGTCAGTTTGAAGGAACTAGTAAACATACAAAGATTAATATAACTTGGGTGAAAGAAATGAGGAGAAGAGCAAGGAAAAAAAAATCCAAACCACAAACAGCTGACAATTCTTAAGATGGAAAGGAGTGAGAACAGCTCAAAAAAATCCAACACAGAGCATCAAGAAAGCAGAGTGTAAACAAACTCAGGCAAGTCTCACAATAGGCAAGTGGAAGGCAAAAAAGAGTTAGAGAGAAGCCTATGGCAAAAAACGGAGTTATGGAAATCTGTTTACTTAATAGGAGAGCCATTACATCCAAACAATCCTATTGGGGAGGAAAGACACCAAAGAAGAGAAGCAGGCCAAGTCATGAGGCCTTCACTGACCATAAAAATATAAGAGAAAAGCACTGAAGAAACAGAAACTAGGTCAGATTACTAAGGTAGAGCATAAAAACTACAACAAGCACATGGGGGCAAGATGCTAGATAGAATAGACAGCAAAATACAAAGACCAAGAGAAGCAGTGCCATTCACATCAAAAACCTGCCACGCCCATAAGAAGGCAGGTGTGTCAAATGTTTTTTCTTTACTAAAGTCAATTCAGTATATTGCTAAAAGAGTGAATAGCAATGCAGAGTAAAGAAAACTGGTCTAAATAAAAGGTTAAAAAGCACTGAAGAGTTATGGGCCAATAAGTTTAACTTCAGTTTTAGAAGTAATATTAACAGTTTATTTGTTCCAGCAAGCATTTAAAAGGAGACAGGGAAACAAAACAATATGTCAGTGTTTGCTAAGAACAAAACTATCAAACAAATTTTGCTTTACGATCAAAGGAAGTCTTCTGCATAGCTAGCATAGAAAGAAACTCAGCTTTGTTTTAATTTAATTAAGCCTTTTAACACTACCATGCATGGAGAAGCCACTGAATCTTTAGAAAGTTAGCAAAGCCTTCTTCCCCACTCTGCTGAGATCAAGTTTGCGACAGAGATCACAAAAGTTAGCAGATGCTCCACAGTCACAACGTGCACAAAAGCTATATAAAGCTGCAGACTTCCACTGCAATCTTACATCAGGCATCTGTGTCATCCCTTATCAATGAGAACCAGAAGGTCTGTTGTTTTGAACACACATTTGCTACTGACTGGAAAAAGACTAGTTTACAGACGTTCCTGTTCAGTATTAAAACAACGCTGGCTCATCCCCTACTAAGCTGCTAACTAAGCTTCAACGTAAGCTAACTGGAGAATATAATTAAATAATATCCAGAACAACTGCTCCTAAAGTACATTTTGCTTGCCGTTTGCCATATCAGACTGCACGTTCAGGACTAGTAATGCTTGCCCAACAGTTGTTCGCTCCTCAGCGATGTACTGACACATGCATACGTGCAGCTGTGCAGTGAGCCAGATTTCTCCACAGAAGGAAGATCAATTACTATCAAATGTCTGAACACAAGCCCTGTGCCAAAACTATCCAAACTACTTTATCATTCTAGGTTTGTAAGCCCATAAACAAACAGGTTCAGACAATAGGAGTTGTTATAAAGTACTAAGAAAGTGCAACATGACCTAGGTCTTGTAAAAATACTACTGCGAAAACAGGATCAGTAATCAAGGCCTTTAAATAGCATAAGGAAAGACTTGAGCATTGCAACAGACATCTTGTGTGTTCTCAGGCAAGTCATATAATCTGTCTTCACTCCCAAACTTTAAAAAGAACAACCTCTTCTTTTTTCCGTTCTGTCATGACAGTTACCATTATCTCTTTCTGAACACGAGTTTTATAAAGAATGTCACAGAAATCTGTAAATAAAACCAAGAAGCGCATGCAGCTCCCTTTTTTAATTTCATTATCCTTCTGATTTGCAGCAGTTCATACATTTCTTGAGATGAAAGAGGAATCTTAGTCTTCACAAAGAACCCAAAATACTCAATAGTCATAGTTTTCCTTTGTGCACTTAAAAAGACAATTGATCAGAGCTCTTGATAGCACACGACCACACTAAAACTCTATAATTGGATATTTAAGTCCAGTTTTCCATTGCAAGCTCTAAGGTTTCCAGAGACACTTCCTAAAAGCTTAAACATCAACTTAAAAAATGCAACCCAAACTCCCTCTAAAAAACACTAGTCGGTTATACTCCTGATGCATTGCTGTAAGCCACCAAATTTGGTACTAAAGAAAAGTATAAATTGTGAAAACAATTAAGGTAGCAAGGTGGAGCAGGGGGAAGACACATCCTTATAGACCAAGTCTGGGAACACGCAAAACAGTAGCACAACTTTAAGCTTTCAGAAAAAGATGATTTGCAACAACTCATTCTATGAAGCAGTTCACCCTCTTCAATGATTTTGTGCTCTGTTTCATGGTCATATCAGATTACTCAAAAAGGATAAAAATAAATTTTACTTCTGTCAGTCACTTAAGCTAGAGGCAGCTCTGTCTCGCCCATCAGGATTTCACTTGTTTTCTTGTGTTAAGCAAGAATACTGGAAATGCACAAGAAAAACAATCTTCCCCACAGTGGAAGCTCCTCTGAGTTTTACAAATTCTAGTCTGATGAGAATTCCTTATCCTCAGTAGAAATGCAGAAAAATAATGAAGCTGCACTAGTTTAAGCAAGAGAATAATAGGGCATATGAAATGTTTACAACTGACATAGAATAAAATAAGAACACACTGGCTCTCAGGGTGTAACTACTTGTTATGTTTTTTTCAGCAGCAACTACCCTCCCACACACAGTCACACACCAAGGGGGAGGGGAAATGAAAAAAGAGGTATTTTTAACTCAGATGATTTTGGCAATCAGATTTGCAGTGCACTAACATAAACACCTGTATATATACAACTGACAGGATGACAAGCTTTAGGACACCAGGAGAAACGAGCAACCGGGACAGGAACTGCAGGTGTTTATCAAAAAAAAAAAAAAAAGTAATATGCAACTAAATCCTTAGGCCATAGCCTGGTACGCATTTAAACTAGAATGGCTGTCTTAGGGTAGATCCAGCTTCACCCTGAAGTAACAGAATGAAGTGCCAAATAGGGAAGTAACAGTCACGAAATTTTATTTGGCCTGTAAGAAAAACAGACTAAATAAATGTGAAAATCAAATGCATCTGCTTAAGCCATAAGCACATTTCAGAAAATTCTGTACTTTTGTTATAGCAAATGGAGTTAATCTCAGTTGAGGTTTTTTCCTGTTTAAAAAAAAAAGTTCTCCTAATCTTTCATAACAGAGTGCTTTAACGTACGTTGATAAAAAGCGATGTACAAAGCAGGTGAAGAATCCAGCTTGTAACTGTAAGGTTCAACAAGAATTAGTCATTCTAAATTCAGTTACAAGAACAGAAAATAGCAACCGAAGCGCTAGGCAGTGTTTATACCTGTGCCTTCTCCAGCTCTCCTGGTATTTCTGGTTGATTATGAAGCATGTCTTTAAATGAAAACTTTGTAGAGCTTGTGATTCAGTATTTAAGGATTAGCCATTAATATTCATAGCAGGTTGAAACAGAAAAATATTCACTTTTTGCTTTAAAAATCTGTAAGTTCTACAGGCTCCTTTTTGCTTCCTTTTTTTCTGCCTGTGTATGTCATTCAAGAGGGCACAGTATTTTACTGCATAATACCCTTGTAGACAAAACGGAAGCTGTCGCCCTCCAGTTTGGTGAAGCCTCATTTGTCATGCCATTCAGCGTTAGATAGAAAGTCAGCTTAACACAACCCAGCAGTTCAGAGACGTTAAGAAATACACCATGGCCTTTGGGAAGTTTCTTAAAATGATGCAATACATCCGTGCAGCAGTTACTAACACATAGTATTAACAGCCTATTTGTCACTGCTATTTTGAAGATGAAGTACACTATTCTATACGATCAGTTGTTAGAATTGAAAGGACTGCAGCCCTGCAGTCCCAGAGCATCTGGTACGAGTAGACACGCGAACCGAGAGAAGAGCGAGCGCTCTTACAACTGGTGTGTTGTGCCTGACCCACAGGGAGATGACTGATTGTAAAGGTAAGCGAGGACATTAGGCAAATACCGATTGAAGAGAATAGGGGAATTATGGGCTGCAGTTGCCAGCTAAAGGTTTGTCCAGGTTCTCGGTATTGCAGGCCAATTTATCATCCACAACCTAACTCTTTCTCTCTGAGGGCAGAACTATCAGACTCCATAAAAGGCTCTCCTTTCTGGTTCTGGTTTATGCTGTACCTATAAAGTGACGTCCTCACCTAACTACCTACCTGGATGCCCTTACCACTGATCAACTTCTACCACTCACAAGCTGGCTGATAGCAACATGCTGCTCTGTACAGAGACACCTCCAGGTTTACAGTCTGCTCCAGGCCTGAGCCACGCACTGAGCAGAACCCAAGTTTCCAAGATCAGAACATGTAAGTAGGGCCATAGCAAACAAAACAAGAGAGAAGCGTGCAAGAAAATGGGTATTTCAGTTTATAGGAGAGTCTGGTGACACAGGCTAGGGTCTTTGAGAAACTGGTAGAAAAGGAATGCAATAAGCCAAGGCAAGAAGTTTTGAGTGGGAAGAGGTTACGCAGTGAGAGGAGGGGAGACCAAAATGGGAAGGATGCCTCTTTCTGTTTGTCAAACAGAGCTCAGCAAGGAGGCTGAGAACTGGTATTGATAGTATCTGAACAAACTAGTTTGGGAACTTCTCACACTCAGCGATCTTACGCTTTACTTCTGCAGGTGTCCCACAACATGACAGAGGGCAAACCATTCCACAGCAGGGAACCCTACCATATAGTTAACCCACTATTTCAAATCATTAATATTAGAGTTTTCACCAATATATTTAAATACCGCTTTAATGTAGACTTCAGGTGCATGAAATTCAAAGGCTCTGTACATCAAAGGACTGAAACGAGCCAGAGTGATAATCAGAAACTTGCCTGTTTTCCCAGCTGCTCACACAAATGTAGAATCAGAAACACCTTGAATTCACTTTGCTAAGATTGACACAGAAAGCATTAACAGGCAGAAACAGGAATCAATCAGCCAAACGAGAAAGGGCAGGCAGAAGCTAAGCATGAATGCCATTTTTTCAGCGACTTTCACAATGATCCCCCAAAATACAAGGAGACAGTGTTAGCATGCCTCATGGCTGTGCCACATGCACGCCCTGAAACTTCTCTTCAGAGTCTGAAACAGCTCATGTTTACTGCATCAGGAGTGGAGGTTTCACCACATGCTGTACCTAATCAGTCTAACCTCCTGCCCCCAACCAAAAAAGCTAGGCAATTTGAAAGACACTAGCATTTGCTCTCAGAAGCCTAAATTTGACAAATTACACTGATGAAATACAGAGACTCCAATCTAATGCAAAGAAACTATGCAAAACCCAAAACATTGACAGATTTTCTTAGTGGTTCTTTGGATTAAACGACACATTCTCTTGTGGCCTTGTCACTTGAGTAGTTATCCCAAATTACACCATTAAAGCCTTTTGTAATCATACAGTTACTCCACCTCCTCATCTCCTCTGTTCTTGATCTAGGGAACAACTACTAGAAAGTATCCAGGATACACAGGAGTAGCTATAAATCACCATAGGTGTTACTACACCCCACTATACAGCCACCCAAAGCAGTGAATCATTGTCACTAATAAATGCACCGGAACCGTGTTATGAGTTCTTCATTCTGTTTCCAGAGTATGCTTTCATTTTGGGTATGAAGATAAAAAGGGTTAATCTGTAAAACAACTTTAGTTGGAAAGCAACCATTTGTGCCCTGTCGCAACTACGATCAGTCACACGTCCATTCCCTGTCCAGCGTAGTACAAATGCTGCTTCACACTGAATTTATGTTTAAATGTTTCTTCCATTTTTTCTATTTACCAAAACCATCAACAGATTTTAAAATCTGGGATTAACAAAACCCATTTCTCCAAGCATTTATTCCTAAAAAGCAAAGTTAGCACCCACTAAAATGTGTACATTTTTCTTAAGCGGCAAACTCAAAAGTTATTTGCCTCCTGTAATCCTGAATAACCTTGTATATAAGGAAATTGAAAGATGTCAGCTTGAAAGGACCTAAGAGTAAGTCCAAAGAAGAATATTTACAAGATTTCAGAAATAACTCTGTCAAGCTGTTAAAAACCAAGCAGAAAAATCTAACTTCGTCCAGCAATTTTGCTGTATTTAACATCTTCCTAATTTTTAGAAGTTTTGACTAATCTTCAAACTGCACTCTGAGAAGCCATTTTTTAAACAAGTAGTCGCTAAATATTAATATATAATCTAAATATTAATATGAATAAAATGATTCTACATTTCTGGGAGTAATAAGTTAGCTGTAAGTATCTGCTCACGTTTGTACCTACAAATGTCTTTTATGCAGCTTCAAATTAAGCTTTTGTTTCTGCTTTAAAAAAAACAAGGAAAAAAAAAAAACCAACCAAAAAACACACGACAGCACAAACTCAAGCCAAACCCGAAGTTCTGTTTGCATGGATTTATTGCTGAAAGATCATGGGCTTGCAGTCAGATTCCCAGAAAGCTGATTCTTCTCTCCTTTCCCCAGGTACCTAAAAAGGAGGGCTGGGACTCCCAAAGAAAACTGACAAAAGTATCTTCTCTACTTATCACACCTATCGTCCTTTGTCTGAAAAGAAACCGTAAGCGTTCAACGCCACCGAGACATTTAATCAGAAGAGCCACGTAAATGATTAAGTTCAGCTGTTCAGTTAACTCATGGGATGTGCAGGGCGCAACACAGCCCGAAAGCCTGCTTATCAACCAGTTCTGCAGTTCTTCAGATTTAAACTGATCTTCCCTGAATGACTTTGAGCAGTCCCACAATTTTTTAATGTTCTATTTCGCTAGTATTTCACAAGAGTACTCACAGATGGGTGTACTAAAGGTAGAAGAGAATGTTGGCTTGTTAATAAACTTGCTCCTGCCTTGCAATTTTACTTAGCTTTACTGATCATTTCACTCATCTTAAATTCCACTGTCATTTGAACCCCACATGGCACGCCTGGACAAATGCAAGGACTTGGATGTTGTTTTACAGGCTGGGCTTACTGCCAAGTCTGCTCCACGTACTTCCCTGGCCCACTAGGGCAGCTTTAGGCAACAACTCCCGTATTTACGTTATTGCTGTGAACAGCCAAACTGCTGCTTACTATTGACCCAGGCCCAATCTACTCTCATTTCTCACCCATTCACAGCAACATCACTTATTCGGCTGCTCCTCAGATGGGATACCATAACCTGCTTGCAGTTGTACAACTCAAACAAAAGGAAAAAGACTGTCGTGTTTTAAGCAGGGGGCTACTTTTTACTTTGAAGAAAGAAAGAGCTTACTTCTAATTTTCAGAAATATGTAAGATAAAAGCATTAGCACAAATGCTTTTGTCCCCTGCCCTTCTCCCACATTCCAGCTCTCGGGATTTGCTTCCATTTGCGCTGTGCCTATAATTCAGAGGGGAGGGATGGGGACATAGGGTGAGGTGTGACTATGAATTCACACACAAAATAAGGAACATTTTGTCAAACTAGGGATCTTTTTCAAATCCCTGCACTACACAGTGACTCGCTATGTAGTGAGTCTCGCTACACTATGCAGTGACCCGAGAGCCATAGACCAAATCATAAAAGTTATGAAATTAGATCAGGTGCAACTACAACTACCTCACAATGGCACACAAGAGAGTTCAGTATTTTTCCAAATGGTCTCATCCTGGCCATCTAAACAGGTGAGACTTCATTTAGCCAGCATACCGTGAAAAAACCACAGCGTACTCAAATATGTCAGCTTCCCAGGATCACCAACTTAACCTGTTACTCTTAATGGCCAGGCAACTCTGACTCCATTGATACCAGCTTTGCCTTTGACAGACATTTTCCTTCGGTGCTTCCTCGGTGTCTAAGTTATTTGAAGTCACAAGGTTCTTGTCACAGACCCTCTATTTTTGGTCAGATGCAGCTGTTTGGTTTTTCCCTCCTCTCCTCCATCAGCAGATTATATAACCACAGCTTATGGCTGATTTGCATTGTGTCCCTGCCTGTCAATCTTTTACGCGCACAGACACCAGCATCCACCAGCTTGTAAAATGACAGGAACTACATTTCCCTCAAGTGGTGGTTCCTATCACAATATGTTTAATGCTTAATATCTAATTAACAAACAAACATTTCTGTTAAAAAAAAAAAGAGTATCATTTACATCTAAGGGCAAAAAGAGAATGGCCCGAAGCAACTTTTCCATTCATTTTTTTCTTAGAGTTGCACCAGTTGATCCTAGTCTTAATCCACATGAGTACTCTTTTGTACAGCAAAAATTTACAGACCAGCACAGACAGCTATATTTATATGGGTGGCTCAAATTATACATATAAACCAGAGTTACCATTTTGTGCAAAGACTTTCTGTCCTACCTATTTATATTGGCAACCAAATCTAAGTAGAATAAAAAGACTTTAAAAAGGAGTAAAGCTTCAGGTGAATCATACAGGTGTGCAAGATAGTCTGTTAAAAAGACTTCAGAAGATCACGTCTCACGAGTTTCTCTTACTCAGTTAAGGAAAGCAAACTTTGTAACAGTTCTGCAACAGGAGTATGTGATCGCAAAGTTTAATTTCACCAAGAGCAACCCCGAGTCAGCTCACACCTCAAGTTCACAATTACTGCCAGCATCCAGCCCTTAATTTTCCACTCAGTCTAATTATAAGACTACTCTCTTTGCTACCACAACTTGACTTTCTTAGTATTGCTTACCTTAATCACCATTTTAGGATATAGAACAAAAAGTTCAAGCACACCGCAAACTTTTGTAAACTGCTTAGGCTGTTTTCTACTCTCTACTAACAATCCCTGACAGTAATACCTGCCATGAATACACATTTAAGAAGAAGAATACTTGACATATTAAAGATCAAGGCAAAGCTATAAAGACTAGAATTGTGGTGGTGTTTCCATATAAATCATTGATTTTAAGACTTTTACCACATATGCAAATTAAATGACACCTATATAGTGCCAGTTTTTGCTACAGAGCACTCTGCCTAGCTCCTGAGGAAAAATTCAGTGTCCCTCATTGCTTCAGAGCGCTTAACCCAAGGGCAGGAGGTAACTGCTGAGCAGCCCAAGCAGCTCGCAGATGCTCACACAGTAAGAATGTCAGACACAGAAACCTCCAAAAGAAAAGATCAGTTATTACTTTGACAGTCACAATGGCAAAAATGTGTACTTCAGTCTTGGTATTCAGTAACGGCCTCAAACCAATAAGCTAACAGCTCTAAGCTAGAGGAAAAAACCTCAAAGGAGAAGAAGAATATAGAAGTTTTCAAATAAACTAAAGATCCAAATCCAGATACACTGTCCTTATCCAGAGTGAGGCTCCAGCTTGAAAAGATGTTTTGAATTGTCACTAAATTCATTGCAGAACTGGGATATTTTTCATACTTTTCATCCCATAGTTTTCAGCAGAAAAGTAAGAGAGATTGTGCGATTCACCTGTAACAAGATTACTTAGTATTGCTTAACCAAATATTAAGTCATAGGAAATATGGAGAGCCTCTTTTCAGCTTGTTTCGTAGTCCCCAAGAAAAGAAAACAGACACAATGAACCAGAAGTCCAAGTAGGGGACTTCTATCAGTACTTTTGAAGCACCATATTTTGGGAAAACAAACAAAATCAACCAAGGATGATTACTTATATTGAATTTCTCCTTCTCTGCTCCATAACCCAAGAACAAAAGTTGGGTGTTAGGGCGAAATTCCACATATTACTGTTTTACTGGGTAACAAAACCTTAGCCCATCTTTGGCTCCCAGGAGACTTCCTCAGAAATACCAGGAACAATTTAGACAGGATTCTGAACAACAGTATCAGTAACTCACTGTCAGAATTTCCTAAGTACTTAAATAATTCATTTTCTGGATAGTGAACAGTTTGCAGCCTCTAATTTTAAGTCAGTCCCCATTTCACATACCAACAAGAAATAATTTTGCTCGTTACAGAACCTTGCAAGATCCTGAATACCCAGCTTAGTACTACATACCCCAACTTCTTTACAGGCTCTGTAAAATTTCATTATTTAAAATAGAAGATGAAGCCTTAAAATAAAAATTCAGCTAAAGAAACAATCATAGCAACTTGTATTTGCTCCCCTTTTGCAGAATTTGGCTGTAAACAGTATACCGCATCTTCAGCAGAATTTTTAACAGTAGTGTGAAGACTTAATGCAGTTTATTTGCTTAATGCTTAAAAAATTCTAGGCAAACTTCCCAAAATCATACTGACCAGTACTGCAAAACTGGGGGCGTGGGGTGGCTGGGGTGAAGGGGATAGGGGCATCATTAGAAAAGTATCCAAGTTAAATTCAATTATTCAAGTGTCATATATTACATCTCAAAAATCTCTTCATTAAAAAGACCAAACATGGTGACACCTCAAGACATTAATTGACACAGTTAGTTACATGGCAATCTATTTTAGTAGATTGTACAGGGCCTGAACAATACTGTAACTCAAACGCCTCCTTAGGTATTTCAAATGCAACCGATACAAGATGGCAAGATGCAATCAGATGTTACTGCAACTAACCAAGCAGTTTCACAAGAAAGAGTATACCAAAGAGATTTGGTTCACTTCAGAGTGCTCTACAGCATTACCTTTTGGCACTGGAGGCCTGAATTAGTTTGTCAGAAAAAGATGAAGCTCACTAACTGTACCCTCTGTTTTGAGTGCTGAACATTACAAAAATCAAAGTGATAATTTCTTTCTTCTTTGGGACAAGGAGAGTGAACTATCGGAGGAAAAGAGCAAGATTTTGCAGAAGGTGCTCAGTATCCACTAAAAGTAGCTGAAGAGCTTTTGACAATCTCCTATTTGGCAACCACCAGCAAATTTTTACTTCAGCTCACAAGCTACGTGAAAAGGGCTGTCCCTTTGATTTCAAGTGAAGTATGCTGCAAAGATTGCAGTGTTAGACTACGGACTTTCAAGCATCTTTAAACCATCTTTCACGCCTTCCCCTCTGCAGCAGGAACTACAACTTTCAGATCAAGCACACAGGCACTACTGCAGAACATTAGTCTCAACTCCAGCACCTCAGCAAAAAACTGTTAGTTCTACTATCCTGCAGCCCACTAAAATCATTCCGCGTAACAACTCAGAATCCCAGTTGATTTTGTTTCTCTTATTGTCCTTTTAATGTCATTAAAAAAGGTTATCTTCTGCCTGTGACTAGCATTTTCTTAGTAGTTCAGCAATCAAAAGCATATGAAATGAAATAAAAGCTCACTTTTTCTTGCTTTTCATTAAAAATACAGTTAAAGATAAAATATAGAAATACATACTTATATATGTACATATATAAAAGAATAAAATCCTCACAATGCTACATAAAAGTCTCTGCATAAAAGAAAGCATTAATGCACATTTCCACGTTACTTACAAATGTTCTCCAGGATCATGGAAGACTTAGTAATTTTAATTTTATTTCAAATCAAGGAACTTTCCCTGTGACCTATGTTTTATTATTAGCGTACACTAAAAAGAAAAATACGCTTACACTTACTTTGCTGTGGACAACATCACTGAAGCAAGTGATACGGGATTATGAAATATATGCTTTAGGGAGATCTAAGAACTTTTGTTCATCTAACTAATAATGTATCTGGAAAAGGGTGAAGGGAAAAACGTTAAGATTTCCAATACGGGTCATCTCTTATATGAAATCTAGTTCTTCATATGTAAAACGCATGGGCAGGATTAACAGCTAAACTCTGGCAATCCTTTTAATAGAATACTTGAAGGCACAGACCTATTCTAACCCTTTCCCCGGAAGGCCACATCTGTGCACAGCAGGCGAGATCATCCCCCGTATTCCAGAAAACACTGAAATTACTGAGTTACAGATGCAGGATTTCTTACTGAAAGCTACAGCAAACAAACCAGTTCATGGTCTGAGCGTGACATTTTCAAATTTGCCTTAAAAATAGTTTTAACTTCTCAAGTATCAAAAATTCTCTATATTCATCAGAGTAATATCTGAGCTGCTTGTTAAAGAATGCTATCAAAATACAAATATTATAAAAGTACCACCACTATTTCCAGTTTTTTGAGCAACGTGTTTTCTCATTCTATCATTCTCATAGGGCAATCACTGACGGAGCGGCGTGGTTTAGACGTCTAGTTTTATGTAAGAAGAACAGAAACGGGGGTGTCATAATTATTTTTCTTGTAAATTGTTAACATTCCCCGTTGTTTTCAGGCAGTACTGTAATGCATTTATTTGGCTAGCAGAACTCAGGCCCCCTTCCCAAAAGCACCATCTGCTATTCCACTAAGTTGGAAAATGGGCAAAGAAAATCTCCCCTTAGGTGAAGGAATCCGTAAACTAACTCTTAGCATCAAGAAAGTTAGAGGTTTTGCAAGAAATTAATCCCAATTGTTCACACTGGATTATATACAGACTTTATCAAACAATTTTTTTTTTCTCATCAACTTAAGCAGACAACCGAGTCAACGAACACCACAACATGGCTGCATCGTTTAGCCTGGATGCAGTCCTGTTTCAGAGCTATCTTATCATCTAACCAGTCAGACTCTAAGACAGTGCATTACCAATTAATACTTATTTCAAGTAGGTCAGGGGGAAAAAAAAAAAAAAAAAAAGAAAAGCACGCAGCCATCGAACTCTGGTACAGCCGCACACTGCACAGCTGGCTCTTAACGATTCCCCACATCGTAATTTACGGGGAACGCTTTATTTTCTGCGGTTTAAAGAAACACGAGATCTTCTAAACGGGATTTTGAGGCTCCGATACCACAAACCAGAACCGAGTGGGAGCGCTCCGAAACGTGCGCACAGAGCGGGGCGGACGGACCCAGCGACCCCCCC